>JAPDEH010000103.1:0-93089 GCA_027569075.1 Aspergillus asperescens | reverse complement strand
CCCCCCCCCCCCCCCCCCCCCCCCCCCCCCCCCCCCCCCCCCCCCCCCCCCCCCCCCCCCCCCCCCCCCCCCCCCCCCCCCCCCCCCCCCCCCCCCCCTTTCCACCCCCCCCCCCCCCCCCCCCACAACCCCCCCCCCCCACCCCCCTTCCCCACACCCCGCCATTCCGTCATTGCGACCATGTCTGCCCCCCAACTGAACTCAAACCAACTTCTGCGCACCCCCCCCCCCCCCCCCCCGGGGCGCCGGAACGAACAAAACTACTAGCAGCTATCGCTGTTACTAATCCTTGCAGCCAGCACCACAGAAAGAGATAAACGAAATGTCACCGTTGGCCCCTCCATTGCAGTGGAAGAGATATTCGTGGGTGTGCTCATTGTCGGTAGGCTGGCTGGCGGCGGAGAGGGCTTCGTTTACCTGGCTGCCATACTTTCCTAGTGTCCCAGTCAGTAAACCACTTTCCTTACTTCAATGAAGCCTTTCCTCTCCACTACCATCCGAATCACGATTGAGTCCGAGCAGACCTGGCGGAGAGAGGTCAGAAATTTCGTGACTTGGCTGGTTCACACATTCAGCACTGTGATGGCAATGCATTTTTTATGAGCAAGGAAAAGTCTGTCAAGATGAGAATCAACAGTTAAGTGGCAGTGGACGCTTCCCTTTTCCATGAAATGCAGCCTAACTACTCCAGACCCACACTTCGCGATATGTGGACTGATAACCGGGATGGCATTGCAATCATTGATATGGATGCACTGTTCGGCAGAGATCATGAGCGAGAGAAAGAGAAGATGCAGGAGGGTAGCCGAGGAGCTCAAAAAATGAGCGAGGTCGACTTCTTGATCGCCTGCCCAACAGTTTGCTGTTTCAGCTTTAAGGATAAGATGTTTTGTAAGTGCCAGGAGACGGGAAGTCTTGTTTTGCCATCCCCATACTCATGTGGTTCTAGTGGAGTGTGCTGTCAGTGCGCTTGGAGACGTGTCTTGGTCACCTGGATCGTTCGAATGCCTAAAGATCCCATCGGATACCAAGACACTCCTCTTGTCACTGGCGAAAACCCGTCTGGGTCTAGTACCGACAGTACCGTTTAACAACGTGACCGATGGCAAAGGCCAAGGGCTCAATGTGCTCTTGAAGTATGTCGACGAATCCTATCTGCTCTGCATAAGCTTCAGCTAACTCGTGCCAGTGGTCCGCCAGGTATCAGAAAGACTTTTACCGTCGAGGCAACCTTGGAGTATTTCAAGCTCCCTCTCTACTTGGTATTACTAAACCACTGCGTGCATATTGGCCTGGCTGACATTCTCAGATATCTGCGGGTGAGCTTGTTGTCAATCATGGGGACTCCCACGCACTTGAATCACAACTTGAAATCATTTTCAAAATCGCAAAGCACTTCAACGCTATTCTTCTTTTGGATGAAACTGATGCGTTCATGGCAAGTCGTACCGAGTTCCATGATAGTTATAATTGTCTGGTCACCGTTTTCTTCCGGAGAGGTCTTTAGACAACCTTTTTGTCCAAAGCGCGAACGCTCCAAGGTCCTGCCGTGGTTGAGGAGGATGACATCCTGCGATTGGGGCCTTTGGCTCTCAATGGACGAGAGTGTCTTGCGAGCGTGATCCTCTTCAGCCATATGGCGATGCATGTTGTTAGTTTCGCAGCAATATTAGGTGCATAGCCCCTTACTTCGTCCCCATTCTGATGCAAAAAAGAAATTAGAGCATGACGCAAGCCTCGGTGAGCTAGAGAGCACGTCATACATAGCCTCAAAGATATGAACAGAGAAAAATTCAGTTCACACATGGTACATAGATACCATCCACTCTCTTCGTTGGCAACCATCGTCCGGCGGGATTTCAGTAGCAAGCTGCGGCTTAAGATCCCGGAGCAAGCCGTGTTGCATCAGCGTTGGGTCAGACAATGCAACTCGACCTAATAAAATTAAGTCAATGGCCAGATTCAAAACTAAGAGGCAAGACTGCAACCGAAGTCACCACTCTGCCAAGCAAGTCTAAGTAACCTTAGAGAGCACGAAATCGGGCTGAAGTTGACGGAATGTGACTTATAATTTACGTGCGACTTGAGAAGTTACATGTGCTCTGCTCCCATTTGCTAAGCTCCGAGCCTAAGGCTGTCTCAGTTGTCGAGTCACTACCTACCCCTGGCTATATTCAGTACAATAGCAAGCACGCCAACAGGGGTGCTTTGAAGTCCTCAAGGATAACGGTCCATAACGATACACTAGTTGTAGACATATTTCAGCCAACTGTCTCGTAGCATGACAATATCGTAGCTAGAGTATCAATACTTTCTTTGGAAGTTATCTTTCTGTCCATAGGAGAAACAGACGAACACTATGACAGCAACTCAGAAAATTCGATTTGACATGTTTTGTCGTCTGCGCGTCGCGGATTATTTTACACTATCAAATGGTTCGTGAGCTCAGTTTGTTCCGCTGAATTTGAGCAGAGCTAATGAGAGGAATGCAGGCGTTTGCGGAGGTGAGGGATCATGATGAGACAGCAGTGTTGACAATAAAAGCTGAGTCTCCTACAGTTCTTTCAATCTTTCAATCTTCTTCTCGATGGAGAAGCGCTTCATACCAGCCTACGTGTTGATCTTTGCCAGTTATCAATTTGATCGCTATGATGGCATGATTGCAAGATGGAGGAATGAGGCAAGGACTCCCACAAGATGTCAAGAGAAGTGAATTTCTGGGAAATTCCCCATGCCTTTGTATTTTTTTTATAGTTAGAGTAACATGGGGACTTGTCGTCTCAACCCATTTGTTCTTCCTCCCAAGCTCTTGGGAAAATTGTTGCCATACAACGTAGACAGCCGAGCCGACCAAATATGATTCCTTAGACGTTACACCTTCGCTATGCCATCCCGTCCAACACTAGTGGTAGAGGACTGGTATACACCATTGTACCCCTCGACGGCTTCCCTCAACTCCTCAAAGATAATTTGCGCTAGCTTAGCGTCTTTATACAAAATAACCCCGCTAGGATTTTTCACCTCCATTAAAGCTCCCATGGCGCCTTCATATCCAGCATCAACCACGCCGGCAGTAATTCCAACACCCGACCGCCATAGCGAAGACCTTGGGAAGACACTCGCCATACAGTTACGTGGAACTTGAACTGTTTCGTTAAAATCAACTAGGTAAGCGCCTGGTTGTAATATAATTGCTTGACTAGTATGGTTGAAGGCCAGGCTAGAAGCTTTAGCTGCCCGGCGGTTTGTATTATCAAAATCAACTGTAGCAGCTGAGGTCCATTCGGAGATCTGGCGTAGGGTAAGGTCAACACCGCAAGGCTGTTGCTGCTGGGTAACAAGTCGCAGATTCCGCACCAGTTGGCGGGTAATGATTTCGTGTCCGCTAAGAATCATAATATAGTTGCAAACTTTGCTGGTTTGTCTTGAGGTTTTCAACAGAACAGTTTGGGTGGTAATAACAATAGTTATGAAGGTAAATAATTCCCAAGAGGGTGAAGAAACTAGCAGAGGGCGGGCCCGATATATGCCTACTTTGAATAGCCAGCATCTTAAGGTCTCCTGCCTAGTTCATGACGTGCTTTTCATTTCGCCCCGCTTAAGTGCCCCCAGCTATTGCTCCACTCACACGTCGGCCCTGAAGTATTATTTCACTAGTGTCGACGTAGAATCAAATGAACTTGCCAAAAAGGACGAGTGAGCGTTGTTGATTACTATAGTGATACCTATAGTATCTACACCGCAGTGTTCGCGAATACAAAACGCGTTAATATTTAGTTGGAATTTGTTGACCGGGATAGCAGCGCCCCGCTCATCTCAATAGTCTATAGAACTACGGGGTATAGAACTATTAGAATGGGCTGAATAGATTGAATATGAGGCGTAGAGATGAGCAATTTGCAAGGATTACCTCTTTTAGACAGTTTGAGGCCCTCAAAGGTCTATATAAACCCCTATACAGACCATAGTTAGGAGTTCAACACCTTCAATTCATTCATTTTCTCTGATAAAGCTAGTGACCCTCGCTCCGCTCGGCAGGAACTCGCTGCGCTCGTTCAACAGTCTAAAAGTAGGGCATTTAAGCAGGCGTTCCAACAGACGTTCAACGAAGCGTCTAATTATCCGTTTAACAAAGCACGCAATTCAAGTATTCTAGTAGGTGTTTAGTTAAGTGTTTAAAAAGCGGTCTTGTTGGCATACTAATAAATATGGTGACCCCAAAAAGTACGCGTAGACACCCTCACGGGCGTATTTTGCTTCCCGGCTGCGCAGGACCCACCCCAAATATCCTCTACTTAGTATATCGTTAATAGTTAATAGTTAATTAGGTCCGCGTAGAAAGTCAGCCAGTAGTTGCAGTCCGGGGTATGTATCAATGCTTCAACTCGCACCAGCTAACCTACACCGCCTTCTTCACAGCAGCTCTTCAGGATCCCTAATGGCTCCGATATCCAGTAGTGTACTACAATTGCGGCGCTGACGGCCAACCTTTGGCCTTGGGCGCCCTCATTGGCTGTCTAGGCGAGATATAGATCTTACCTGTGCCCAATCACGACTCTCAAGCCTCTCGAGTCTCAAGACGCCAATTGTCGTAAGTCCTATTGTTTGGCAGTATCAGAGGGTATCCCTATACGAATGGTCTGGAGTAGGCATGATCAACTTGGGGTGTGGTCTATTCAGCTGTGCATATAACCCGACTATATGAGGTCATTTCTGCAGCCATATAGTCGTGGAATCCCCTTCGCGCTCAAGGTCCAATATTACTATATTCTATGGGCGAGGTTGAAAATGCCACTATCACTCACTCTCCAGAAAAGTCACTATGCAACCACGGATCCTGCAACAACTCCTTAGCTGTACTCCGCTCTTCGGGCCTCCATTTAATCATCCGGCGAACGAAATTGATGAACATCGTCTTCTCCTCTCCGCTGATCTTGGAGAGGGTGCTATCAAAGGTGAAATCCCTCGGGAAAACGGGTTCGTTCTTCAGAATTCCTAGGGTTTGTATCATGGCTAGCCATCAACAGACAAACATATCTTTATTCGCACGAAGGATCTTACCTTCGGTCGTGTAGAACATCGATGTCCTCTTCCCGCCTTGGACGAATTCTTTCGGCGCAGGTCCTAATAATGACGTTATATACGCAAGATGCATCTGGTCATCATACTCCTCCACAACGTGTGGATCAATGGGTTCAAATAGTGTCTTTCCTTCTAGGAAATCCCACAACTTCATTCTATAGGTCAGCTGCGCCCAGCGAATGTGAGGAGAAATGTATACCATAGCACCTAGACTCCATATATCCGCGCTATAATTGTATCCGCGGTCAAGGATGACCTCTGGGGCACGATAAACTTCAGCCTGGATACAACCGTCGTGTGGACGATCGCCGGGAACAGCGAGGTCGAAGTCGGTGATTTCGATGGTCCCTGTGATCCTCCTCAAGGGGCCATAGTTTTTGCGGGATAGGTAGAGGATGCGGCCGTCATCGCATTGCTTCTGTGGTAATGGGGCTTCGTACTCGTTTTGAGCGTCTTGTTGTAAGAGGTTCCGGTCTTCTAGTTTGACCATGATATTGTCGGGTTTTAGGTCTGTTGGATTGTAATCAGAATATGATGCCAGCTTGACGGTACCGTACTGGATTTTGGGATACGCACCCGTATGAATGAGATGACATCCATTGTGGAGATAATCAAGCGCTTCGAGCACCATTTGAAGGACGATTTTGAAAATCGCCGCGGGCATCACGCCATCTTCCCATCGTCTGCAGTACCTTCCGAGAGTCTCCCGCAAAGGGTCGAAGACGAGGCAGACGTGACTTCCTGCCCCGCCTTCCAGTGAGAAAGAGTCGAGTAACTTCCGGACGAAGTGCCAGCCCTCATGGCGAGGGTTCGTCTTCGTGATCAATCGCATAGTCTCCAACTCCACAGTACTACTTGTTTTGCGAGCATTATCATGACAATTAATCTTTACGGCAACATATTTCTCGTCTGACCAGCGCCACCTAGATTAGATTGTCAGTAGTAGGTGGAGGTGATGGTGGGCGGACGAACTGGTGGAGGTCCCTTGCTAGCCATACTGTTGATCTGCTTCCATGACCGAGCTTGGTCGCAATCTGATATCGGTCATTAAGAACCTCGCCGACTCGCGCGGGATAAAAATACGCTGGGTCGTAATAAGGAGAATTTTCCTCCTCGACCAGCAGGGATGGGTCGATGCGAGGAGGGATAGCAGATGAGAGCGCCCATGGCTGCTGGCGAAGCGCTTTGATGGGGCGCATGAGATTCGTAGGGCGCAACATCTTGTCCCGAATAAAGAGAACAGGCTGAGATTTATTGGCTGAGATTCAATAATTTTTCATAGCTAAGATATACGGAACTTACATGAGCTTGGTTTATGGAGAGAAGGGGGCGCTGTTATGTTTGGGGGAGATGATGGTGTTCTCGGCGGTGAAGTCCCGCGTCATGGGCCTCAGGACTATTGTGGAGGAGCTGCACCTGCAGGTCGGGTCGCATTTGGAATTCCAAATGAACTATCCAGAAGGCTCTATTTGCCGGATGGCAGCACACCTACCTTACCGGGCGGATAAGTATGACTACGGAGTACCTACTAGTAGGCACCTAAGGTCTACTACTAAGGTCGGAGGCGTCATCTGGATGCTCCGACACGGCGCCTAATAGAACCTAGTTAGAAGAGCTCTCGCCCTATCATTATTATATTTTTTCTATGCTCTCCAAGGTCTCGTAGATGGTGTTGAGTGCTATAGAAAATCTGCTTAAAAGCCAGGTCTATCTAGCTCAGAAATCACTTGGAATCAACATCAACACATTACCCAAATCCCATTATCCCAGACAACCTTGGGGCCAACACCGTCTTACCTACTCAGATACCACTTCTTTACTCACTCCCAATGTCTTCGATACGTCGCGGATTCTCATCTACCGCCCGTGCTCTCCTCGACTTCTTTTGGAATGGGACCAAGCCCAACCCAAAGTACGAGGCGCAGATCAAGGCGAGGGTTGCTGAAAACCCAAAAAACTAACCGGTGCTGATAGGGTGGACATCGCGTATATTGCTTATGTGCTGCAGCGAATGCCGAATGCTAACGGCTCACAGGGGTGATGAACACAGTTCGGAGGCGGATCCCAAGCTTCGTGTGTCAGGCCAGATCTTCAAACAAAACAAGCGCCTGACGTCTATTCATGCATACGCGGACGGGACAATTGTATACTCCAAAGATAATTTCAACAAGTCGCAACAATGATGCGTTAGGAGCGCGAGGACTGGGCAGTAACATGTATGCCACATGCGTAGCGTGATGGACAATCTAGGCCTGCAAGTGTATACTTTGGGTGGGGGTGACTCTAGATGATGGCCGGGGGCGGAGTCGAAGCCATTTAGTGCGTTTGCAGGACGGGGCGGAGCGACAGAAAGACACTCATAATCTTCAGTATATACACCTCTATTCTATATACATTTTCCCCCTCTAGCTCCAGTCGTAGTCTCTATTCATCTCGTACTCAATTCCCATCCCTCTCCCGGAGCAGCTCCTCAATATGCGTGTTCATCCAATACCCCTTCAATCCCTCCCTCGGTATCCCCTTGGCCCCATTGATCACCCCCTTGCATTTCGCACTGCCGCAATTACAGTCGAACGGCTGGTCCATCTCCCACTCGGAGCTCGGGTAGAAGAAGGTCAAGGCATCGCCAGCATTCACGGGCCGATCATCGACGACGCGGACCTCCATGCGGCCCATGTCGAAGTTCAGCGAGGGGTCGCACGAGTGGTTGCAGAAGACGAGATCAGAGTTGAGCTCGATGTGTGAGTCGCGGCCGGTCTGGACGGAGGTGTATGCTTTGGTTCCGGGCGTCGCCGTGGTGATTTTGGCGAAGAGAGCGCCCGCCGGGAGGGAGACTTCGGAGATGGCACCACTGGCGAAGGCCTTGGGGCTGCGGACGACGCGGAGGAGGCCCGGATGCGTTGCGGGGGCCGCCGCGACGGCAGAGGGAGGAGCAGGTTCTTGAACGGCGATCGGCATTTTGGACTTGAATTGATGAAGATGTGGAGGAGGGTGAATTGAAGGTGCAATTGAAGTTGTGGGGGGAGGAAGAGAGGGTGGTTATAACTTGGATTGAACCGAGGGACTTGCTTTCTGGCAGCGGGACTGACGAAAAGCCTCAAGATGATCTCCGCAGCTCACTGGTTCGTCGAGCGCAGCAGCGAAGAATTCGGTGGGTCTCCTTCCATCCGAGGTACGGACAGGCACCAGCCTCACATGGCAGCAAGCAGATCAATCAAGTACCTGAATATCAGATTCAGTAATCCCGGTGTCTAATTACAGTAAGGCGTGCAGCTGCTCGCCATTCAGCCACCGCTGCAGGTTCTGTGCGACATTGTCATACCACCCGTGGATCTGCTCATCGCCGTATCCCATATGCGGCGTCAACACCACCTCGCTGCGCCCGGCCTTCCCCCACTGCGTCGTCCGCCACACGCTGTCGCCCGGCAACGGCTCCGGGTCAAACACGTCCAGCGCTGCCCCTCCAATGCCCCCGGCATTCAGCGTCTCCAGCAATGCCTGCTCCTCCACCAGCAAGCCCCGGCTCGTATTCACCAACAAGCTCCCACCCTTCATGGCCGCCAATTCCTTCCTGCCCACCATCCCTCGACTACGTTCCGACAGCACATTGTGCAAACTCACCACATCCGCCCGCCCAAAAAACTCCAGCTTATCCCCCACCACCACAAAACTGCCCCTCTTCAGCCCCAGCCCCTCCGCCTGCTCATCCGCCTGGTCCTGCGTCAGATTCGCCGACCAAGCAATCACATCCATCCCAAACGCCTCGATCGCAATCCGCCCAACCGCCGATCCCAGCTTCCCCAACCCCACAATCCCCAGCGTCTTCCCGGATAACGTCATTCCCAGCGACCCCTGCCAGCCCTCGCCGCGCTTCAATGCCGCATCGTCCCGTGCAACATGTCGCGCAAGCGCCAGGATCAATGCCCACGTGTGCTGCACCGTAGAATTCGCCCCAGGCCCGGCCGTGCGACTCTCCGTCCCGGCCACGGGGATCCCGCGCTCGGCGCAGTAAGCTGTATCGAGGCCGCGATTGCGCGTGCCTGTCGTAAGGAGTAGTTTTAGATTCGGTAGGGCCGAGAGTGTTTCTTTGCGCAGTGGGGTTCGCTCGCGCATTGCGAGGATGATGTCGAATGGGCGGAGGCGGTCGATCAAGGCCTCTTGTTGCGTGGGGATGCGGGGGTCCAGGGTCTCGGGGAAATATGAGATCTCGACGCGGTCCTCGAGGTGTGTGAAATGGGCGGCCGCGATGCCTTGGTAGTCGTCGAGGATGGCGAACTTGGGTTTGGACATTGTGGCTGATGGTAGGTTGAATGAAAGGGTTGGAGTTGACGGTGATTATATTTTTCTTGGGTATATATTTACCCCTCCACCCACCGTCACTATTCACCATGATTGTGTCTTAACTATATCAAGTTGTCAACCAATATAGTACACAGCTTACAATGTCTTGCAAAACTTTTCTGCAAACTCCTCAAAGCTTGTCAACTTCCCACCACTCTTCTCCACCAACTCCACCGCCTCAGCAACCTTCTCCTCCGTCCCCTCCCCATAATACCCCGGCTCATCAAAGAAACTCATCATAGCCACCATCCTCGCCCCTTGCTCCGCCTTCATAAACCCCTGAAACACACTCTTCGGAAGTTGCACATACTTGACAACCTCCCCCAAAGCCCTCGACATAATGCCCACCATCTCATTAAACGAATACAACCCACTCGCCGCGTGCACAACAACCCCATCATACACCTCGGGCTCCTCCAAGACCGGAACTAAATAAAGCCCCGAATCCCCAGCAGCGTCAATCAACGGAATCTTCGCATCGGGATCATTAATCCCCGCAATAACCCACGACCCATCTCCCTCCTCGGATTTCCTCGGCGCCATAACCGTAACAAGATTTTGCATAAACATCCCCGGCGCAATAAACGCCGTCCCCAACCTAAACGGCAAAGTCCGCAAGTAAATCTCAATCTCAGCCTTCGAGTCAAACTGGTCCACGGCCGGTCCGGTCCAGAGCCGAGCACAATGAACAGCCGTGCTAAAGACGAAGAACTCCACGCCCGCTGCGACTGCTGCGTCTGCAACGGCCTTTGCCTGCTGGAATTCGCGCTCCTTCAGGTCTGCGATGTATTGCGTTTCGGTGATGAGGATCACAGTTTGTGCGTCTTTTACGGCGGCCGGGAGGGTCGTGGCGTCGTCAAGGTTTGCTTCGATGATTTCGACCCCTTGAGAGGCTAGGGATTGCGGGGTTGGTTTGCTGGCGTCGCGGGTGATGCCGCGGAGGGAGTATTTCTTGGAGAGGGTTGGGTGGGCCAGGATGGTGGTGAGGATGGCGTGGCCTTGTTGGCCGGTGGCGCCGAAGACGACGAGTTTGGACATTTTGGATGACGGGGTTGATGATCTCGTCCTTGACTTGGGATTGGTGTGGCTTGTACTGTATATTTATATATACCAAGCTTTCGGCGGAAACCGATGGTAAGGCCGAATGAGGCTGATATTAAGGTTGATATCGAGACCAAGATTGAGACGGAGACCGACCGGAGATAAGAGGCATCCCGGACTTTATAGTATTGTCATTAGTATTTCCATGCTGAGACTCTTTACTGCACAAGTCTACCAGCAATCCATGAATTCATGGTTACATTCGCGTTGATGACAAAAGCTGAATTCATCACTCCATTGACTTGTGTTGAGCAGCCTGTTCTAGAAGCTTGATAATATGCTGCGCCCCTTTTTCTCTTGCATAGTTGATTGGCTTCATCCCATTATTGTCGTATACTTCTGGATTGGCACCTCTCTCAAGCAGCAGTTCAGCAGTACCAATACTATAAAATGTATCCACAGCATAAGAGAGTGGAGTCCTTCCAGAATCATCCTTTGACTCCAGATCTGCACCCCTCTCAAGTAGCAGTTTAACTACATCTTTTTTACTGCATCCAGCAGCATAAGAGAGTGGAGTCCTTCCAGAATCATCCTTTGACTCTAGATCTGCACCTCTCTCAAGTAGCAGTTCAACTATATCTCTGTTACTGCATCCAGCAGCATAAGAGAGTGGAGTCCTTCCAGAATCATTATTTGACTCTAGATCTGCACCCCTCTCAAGTAGCAGTTTAACTACATCTCTGCTACTCCATTCAGCAGCATAAGAGAGTGGAGTCTTTCCAGAATCATTCTTTGACTCTAGATCTGCACCCCTCTCAAGTAGCAGTTTAACTACATCTCTGCTACTCCATTCAGCAGCATAAGAGAGTGGAGTCCTTCCAGAATCATTCTTTGACTCTAGATCTGCACCTCTCTCAAGTAGCAGTTCAACTATATCTCTGTTACTGCATCCAGCAGCATGAGAGAGTGGAGTCCCTCTAGAATTATCTTTGTCATTCACAATGGCGCCGAAATCCAATAGTAGCTTGACAATACCCATATAGCCCTTTGTTAATGCAACTATGAGCAGATGTTTACTTGAGGTGTGTTTGTCCAATAAAGATGGAACAATTGTCAATAACACCCTCACTGCTTCCTCGCTTCTACTGGATACAGCAGCTTCTAGCGGGTCCCCAAGGCGCCCACCCGAGTGTTTAACCTGTGAGCCCATGTCGATCTCCGCAGCAATGAGCTCCGCGAAATTGTTTTCTGCGAGTATATACAGCCTATCTATTGATAGACTGTAGCGGTATACTTGGTGTTCCTCAAACAGATTGTTCTTCAGGACCCAGCTAGTGGTAGGAAATTCTGTTAAAAAGCTTGCTTGTGGTATTCCATGCTCGGCTGCTGCATTTGCATGATAAAACACGTTCCCAACCGAATATTTGAGAAACGGATAGAGATGCGACATCGTTTCCACGAGACTCTGGGCTTCGGCCGATTTCGCCTTTGGAAGGTCTCCAGATCGCGGCAAATGGGAGGATATGTTAATAGTCACGTAATTCAAGCAGCAGACTTTCAAAGCGTCGTGGCTCGGTCCTGGGGCAACGCTGCCAGTAGCGAGATTGATAAGACCCTCGTCTCGAAGGAAATCACGAACAGACTCGTGGATGAATTGCACAGTGGGAGCTTTCTTGGATTTCGTCATTTCCGCAAGCCCCTTTGAAGAATCGAGAATAAATCTATTCAGGTCTTCCTCCTCGACCTCGTGCGCAGTCCAATCGGCGAGGAAACTGGGGTCAGGATCGATTCCAGCTAGAATCGCAAAATAGAGTTCTTCGCGCGTCAAGGGGCGTTTCGCGTACAGAATCCACTGTAGACAAAGTAACGTATTTGTCATGCTATAGTTGTCCCTGGTCAATATATTGTTGAGTAGCAAATGCAGTTCATCGGGTATTTCTTCTAGTTTTCGCCTGATCGCGTGCACTCGGCCACGGTCATACTCCTTGTTGAGCATATGCACGACAAGCACAATCCATAAGAAGATGCCAGAGGAGCGGCTTATAACCTCATCTTTGATTTGTTGGACCTGTTTACTGCGTCCCACCTTTAGCTCTGAATGAACGTAATTAGCGATATCTTGTTGGTGGCCATCCTGATCCTCCAGCACAAGCTCGACTTTGTTATCAATGGTGATATGAGGGTAATGACGACTGGAGAAACAGACAAGGAATCGAAGTTGGCCAGATACAGCTACTTCACCTAATTGCTCGAAGAATGATAACATATCACGCACTTGCTCTTCGTCGCACTCGTCGAGCGCATCGACATAGCAGATCAACGGGCGCTGCTGGAGCCTCTCTGCGGCGATACGAAATAGATCTTTGAGACTTTCAACGTCCCACTCAGGCGTTTCATCGTGAGGTATTGTCATCGATAGCGTATCAAATACACTCTGTAGATCTGGCATCTTCTCGAGGATTTGATAGAGTATAGAGCGGTACATTCCTGCCACTGTCTTCTCCAAAGTATCTCCTCTAGAATTAAAGAAGAACGCCAATACCGTCACGTCTGCCAAATTTCGAATCGATTGGTTGAACACAAACTTCATGAGAGTTGATTTACCTGCTCCTGGCTTTCCTTTGATCCAGAAAAATCCATGGTGCTGGTCAAAGTATTCAGGATTAAGCCATTTCTTGTATTCTGGACAGCTCAACAGCCATCCGCAGGTTTTGGCGTGCGCGGTTTTAATGGACCGTTGTCTACTATCCAACTGAACGAACTTTAGCGACTGGAGATAAACTTTTCGTCGCTCTGCGGATAGTTGACCAACGGGGATTTTGATACTGTCCTGGCTCAGGCGATCTTCTGTTGGTTGCCCTCGGACAGAAATTGCTCGTTCTTCATGATTTAACTTTGGGGTGCAAGGCAGATACAAAAGGATTTCTCTGGCACAAGCAGCCGCAGCCTCAGCAGCGAACGGCTGGAAGGCCTTGTTTTTGTGGGAATCGGCGTAGTCACAGATGCCCCGGATGACCAGACAAGGCAGCAGATTGACTACACCGGCAGCTTCCATCTCGAAGCAGAGCACACCCCCTAGGGTCGAGCTGGTTCTTTCTCTGGTGATTCCGTCCTTGATCACTTGATTGCCAGAGGCAATAGTACCGAAGAATATTCCCGGGTCTTCGTTCCGCTGTCCTCGAGCGAGCATCTTATCCTTTCGACAGTTACCACATGTTTCTCCTCCAGCGTGGTCGTAGGAGGTGTCGAAGAGGACGTCAGCGCTGGATGGAGGCCGGTCCACCGTGCGCATTCGAATATTCTCCCTAGCCGTAGCGAGATTCGACATGAGCTTCGAAACAGCCGTGAGTAAAGCGTGGGACGGTGCATTTAAAGAGCCGGTTCGTTGAAAGCCGCCGGGAATTGCCTTGCCAAAATCATACTGAACAACTCCACCGTATCGCCCATCTGGCTGGCCAACAACGATATCACCTAGTCGGATGTCCGCCTTCTCGCTTGGAACCCCACCAGCAATCCCAACGAGGAGAGCGTGCTCTAAAGAAGGAAAGCTGGAGCGCATTCTCTCGGTTGCGGCGGCGGCGGCATTTGTGCCCATTCGTCCAGCAGGTAAACAGGTGATGACGATGTCATGGTTGTGAATGCGACCAGTCGCGTATTCAGCCTCGTCGTAGAGCTTGTCGAGCACTCCTTTCGCAGCAGCGTATTCAAGAGGCAGCGGGCAGATCCATCCGATCGTAAAATCACGAGCTTGGGGCCGGTGGCGTTTCATTGTAGGATTTGGCGTGTATCAACGACATTATCAGGTAAAGAGGGGGAGAGAGAGAGAACGAGAAAGAGAGCCTCGCCAGGCTGACACAGTTGGGGCTAACCTGAAATGGCGCCATGCATTAGACTCTGGCAACTGGAAGCCCGCAGTGTGGCGCCTTCGCGATCATCGCCTGTGCTGGAGGAGATAGGGCTTGGTTGGAGAGGTAAACTACAGAATCTATTACGAACCAGTCCAGGATTTAGTTATTGGAGTTCATTTAGTTAGGCTGATACATCGTAACGACTCGGCCAATCGGCTTGCGCTGATCTACACAGGAAATCCGGCCCAGAAATGCTGAATATTTGGTGGTCGGTATTTCGTCTATCGGTCCGTCTCCAACTCCCCCCATCACACCACTTTCCCTCTCTACAACTCCCAAGCTCTCCTACAATGGACAAGCAGAAAGACATCCGCGTAGGCTCTACAAAGGTCCGCTCAGGCTGCCGAGTTTGCAAGTACGCCCATCCCCCTCCACACCAACCACCAACACACCAACATACTAACACCCCCCAGAGCACGCCGAATCAAATGCGACGAAACCAAACCCACCTGTCGAAACTGCGTCCGCTCCAAACGCACCTGCGTCTACGCCAACACAACCCAAGATGCCCGCTCCAACCTACGCATCGTCGTCTACACGCCCCGCGCCAGTTTCGCAACCACCGGCGCCGAAAAGCACTCGCTGGATTTCTTCCTCGCGCAAATGCACGACCGTTTCCCCATCCACTTCTCGCAGCCCGTCCTCCAAGCTGCCCACCGCGAAGACGTCCTCGCCCACGCCGTGATCGCCCTCGGCGCAATGCAGCAGGTCTTCGAGTACGACGACGCCTCCGCGATCGGCACCTGGAGTCCCATGGCGCAGTTCGCGATGCAGCAGTACGGCAAGGCGCTCCGATTACTCCAGGACCGGGTGATTCTCGCCGCGCGCGGGATCTCTGTGGCATCGCCGGATCTGATCCTGATTCTGTGCATTTTCTTCGCGTGTTTCGAGTGCCTCCGCGGTGCGAACCAGGCGGCGATTATCCACATGCGCTCTGGGTTAAATTTGCTGCGCGAGTATGAGAATGATCCGAGGATGGGGACGCTTGTGTCGAAGCGCACGATGCGCTCGTTGTTTACGAGGCTGGATAATCAGTTGATTGAGATAAAGGGGAGTAGTTTGAGTATGACTTCGCCGAAAGAGAGCCCCATTGAGGTTGTGGCCCGCGACCCCATCCCGGACGAGGACGATGTGCACGATGCGTTGAATAGTCTGTGGAATCATATTCTGCATGGGATGTTGGACTCGGCGAGGGCCGTTGCGATGGGTCAACCGGCTGGTCTGGCGATTACGACGCCGCAGAACGACGTCAAGACGAATATGAAGGCGTGGTATGATACATTTACTCAACATCCGCAGGATGGCTCTGTCCATCCTCAGACTATCGTGCTCAGAAACGGAGCCTACGGCCAAGATGCCGATATTCTTCACATCTGGTTCCTCCTCTCCCCGATGCTACTCACAGCACATACCTGGGACCCGGCTGATGCATGGGGTCCGCATAACGACAACTTTGCGAGAATCGTTGCCCTTGCGGAGGGATACCTGGCTCGGTGCTCAATAGCCAACCCGTCCCGGAAACGAACGTTTGCGTTTTCTCTGGGCATCGTGCCCCCTCTTGTCCTGACGGCGACTCGGTCGCGCGATCCGGGTATTCAGCAGAAAGCGCTGTATCTGTTGTCAATCTGTAACCGGCGCGAGGGGATCTGGGATTCGAAGCTTGCTGTGCAGTTTGCTAGCAAGACGATTGAGCTTGACAAGTCTGTTCGCGAGCAGCCGAGTGAGGAGCAGGCGGCGACGAGGCTGAAGAATCGGGCGGCGACGTTTGATGATATCCTTGTGGATGATGAGGATGCGCCGCAGCCGGAGCAGGAACAGGAATAGGGGTAGGTTGGGTTGGATACTTATATCCGGCTGTGTATTTATGACATACGAACTATGGTGTTTATATATCAGGGTTCAAAAAAAATAATTCAACGGTTGATCGTTCTTTCAAGATTCCCCTGCTCTCCTTACACAGTAATTACAGTTGGTGATCACCTGATGCTCGGCCCCGCCTGATGCACGAAATCACCACCAACCATAAGGACCAACATGAAGCAATTTGTTAGACGTTGTAATAGAGCGTCAACTGCAAGGTCTGTGGGTGCCTCAGGCACCCACACACCTCGTGACCACCTAGGTCGCGGGAAGTCACATGACGCATCAATACCCCAACAGCGCCGCTGGCCTCAAGGCTTAGGAGGCCAGCGATTAGTTCTACTACAATACCATATACCTTCCTACCGCAGTATCTCACGTTTCCCGACCATTTAGCGCAGTATTATATACCGCGGCTCACAAGCGCCTAGTTTGCCCATGCCTCTATAATAGAAGCAGTTGGTGGGAGGTTCTAACTTCGCATTTTTATAATCCAGTTGATCAAGGCCGTCTCCTGATACGGATATCTAGGCTCTTAAAGAGTGGCTCCGCGGGCTAAGTTACTGGATTACTTGGCTCAATTTTCCCTTCTCCTCGTTCAACCCTATTAGCGGAAGCCTTCTGAGCCCCGTTGAGAGGTATTAATTACCCGTCCAGCCCGGCGTTGGATGGTCATTGAAGAGGCTCCCGACAAAGTTAACTTTGCATCGCGCGTATCCTGGTCGCCTTCCAAAGCCCAGTGCAAGGTCGCTCCGTTGCTCGCTGTAGCACATTCCATTGTGGGTGCCAAACCGATAGACATCAGGCTGGTTGTGGAGGTTTATCGCGCAGAAGACATTCGATGGATCTGTCCCCGTGGTACCATCCGCGACGACCGTGTAATCTTGGATGCGCATGCTCCCCCATTGATCAGCAGTCTCGTCCAGGCCGGTTCCGTAGGCCACACCGAACGTGAAATTTCACTTCATATTGTAGCTTAGTTTGTAATTTGAGTCTTCCCATTCCTATATTTCATGATGAGCCCATAGCCTTTTTTGTTTGTCATCAAGCCGGGCGGTCCGGGTGATTCAGGAGCTGGGGGGACTTACATCCCGATCGATATTATGGGAAAGAGGAAATTAACTTCTGTATACATATGTAACGAACTACTGCGTGAGGCGTGACAAATTCTGTCCTGGTCTGGCCCCCCCTTTTTTTTTAGCGAGCAGCTTTAATTGTTTGATTCATTGTCACACCAAACTACTTTCTCCCGTCACAATAACTTGGCATTTGTTTGGGGTGCTTGTCTCTGAAGCCAGTCTTATCTCATCTTATTCATGTGGTTCTCATGGTAAGGTCGTACTATGATTTCCATTTGTGGCTTGCTAGAGGACTGCCATTCATTTGCGTTTGGGTCTGCTGTCGGAACCGGTTGTTTTCGGATCATAGATGCGGCTGTTAGGTAGGCAAATGTAATCTCCTCATTGAGGCTCAATTCAACCTGGACTGGGTGGTATGACATGGAAGTTAAACCCGCGAGTCGGGTCCTTCTTACCCAGAGTTCCAATTTCCCCAGTGCCTCGCTAAATAGATCGTGTGTATGTGTAAGTAAGTGCCTTGCGCTAGGGATTCGTGAATCTCGCGTCGTGCCGCAAGGTTGTTGTCTCGTTTGACAATTCGTAGATAGCTCCGAGATCGGAAATAATCCTGAGGTGCAGGTGTTTTGCACGAGGGAAAAAAAAAAAAAAAAAAAACCAGTCCATAGTTTGGCCCCAACAAGTTCGCGAACAGGGCCCAAGGACGGCGGTCACAGAACCTAGGACGACCCCAGGGGTCGTGATCCGCTGCCAGTCGATCGTAGTAGCGAATCAATCGGCCAATGGCAGAGGCATAGGCATGGAGAGGAAGGGCAAGGCACCAGATTAAGCTCTTTTAGTCTCTAGCTTGGGCGAGCTTGTCTTTAAAGCCAAGTGTGGAGATTCACATCCCCACGTGGCCAATCTCCCGTTCCACAAAGGGATTAGACCGATTAAGATGCTGACGCATCTCAGTATCAGTTCACCTGGACTAATGCAGGCCGGATTCTTGAAAGATCAGATGGCCGACCGGAATTAGCGTCAGCGCGATCATTTCTACGAACATCCGCTGGACATTCCACCGTCCTCCCCCACCCACAGCCACGGGCCCATCATGGCTTCCATTACCCTTCTCCCAGCTGAGATCATAGACCAACTATGTGATGTGCTGGACCGGAAAGATCTGTATCGTCTGCGTGTGGCATGCAAATCGCTCGCCTTGAGAATTTACCACCACCTAGCCCCTGCATTTAACGAGATTTATCTAGTCCTGACAAGCGACGGGTTGCAGTTCCTAAGAGAGCTGGCTGGACATAGGATCCTGAGAGACTACGTTACGGCAATTTGGGTTATCCCGAGCTTGTTCGATGGACACTATGACTGGGACATTGAGAAATTCGGCCGTGTGCTTCAACGGAGCAAACCGCGTCCGCGGCGCCGCGAAAACCCTTCAGGAGCGGTCCGAATCTGCTCTATGCCCGTCAGGACACGACATGCCAGATTGATCCCGGAGCCAGATCCAGAACCACGCCAGCAAGTCCTAGCTATGGCAGAGGATTTCCGTAATCGACCACAGGCGCTAGTGGAACCTTCCACTGCTCCGGGGGAGATACCAGGAGGGCCGACGCCGGGTGACGAGGAGCTGTATCAGGTCTACCAGGCGGCAGTACTTGACCACTTGCAGATCATCTTTGAATCACCAGGACACGGTCCGGAATTATCTGCGAGAAATGATGGCAATATCAATGTCCGAACACTGCTACAGGATACATTGGCAACTTGCTTACCATGTTTCTCAAGTCTTCACAGCGTCGGTCTGAGACGTTATGTCGACCATACCCCGCCTCAGGGTAACGTAAGGGGAATCCAGCGACTGCGAAACCGACTCGGTATCAATCCAGTGAATGCCCGCCCTCACCTCGTTCGCAAGCTTGGTCCACCCGAATGGGGTGAAATTTTGAGAATGGATGTTTTTGATGCCTCCGTGTTCGCGTCTCTGATAGCCGCCATAGCTGAAGCCGGTGCGCAGATAAAAATTAAAACCCTAGAGACCGGTAGGCTGATGGTAGACGATGGGGATCAACTGCTACCCCTACCATCCCTCCAGCCTATTCTCTGCGAGCTACGCCATCTATCCGCAATCATTGCTTCCTCACACGTTGAAAGAGAACAACGCGAGAAATTACAGGGAGCAGAAGATATAATCTCGCACTTATTGACGAGATACAGCTCGTGGAAAGCAAGAACAACTACCATTGATCGAAACCCAAGTCAGCAGCAGCAGCAGAAGCAGCAACAGCCCCAACTATTACTACACATGCTCGCATCAGCGGCCCCAATCCTGGAAACTTTCTCCCTCTGCATCCCTCCTACGTCGTCCATGCCCGCTCACGGCAATCCACGCGCCGAATTAGAATTGAAATCCGGCCTTGATTTGGCAGATTCCCACTTCGACTGGATGGCACATAAATTTCGCTTTGCGTCCCTGGAGAGTGTTCCCTTAGTAACATGGTTATTGCGGTATCCTCATTCACAGCCTTCCTAAAGACCGTCCAACCGATTTTACGGAGCCTCAGTATCAAACACGTCCACTGGACAAACGAGCGAGACTTTGAGATATCGCGCCCGGCGGCAGCCGGGGTTGCTGAAGAAGGCGAGCGAGTTTGCCGGCAGATACGGGACTACCTACAAGATTGCTTTTCACTGAAATCCCTACACCTCCAGGACTGGTACTACCAGGGGAGTCGGATTCAATTTCTTGATCCTGATGATGCTAGATGGACGCGGGTTCGCTCTGATCCTTCTCGTAAAAACGTAGAGGCTTTGCGCGGGCTGCGATATGGGGAGGAGCGCAGGCTCACGTTCAAGGATTGGATTGATCAGGTTATATTTAGGGTTGGGAACAATCCTTTGACTATCATCCCTTGACGATAGTCATGGTGGTGTCCCAAAAGCAATTTTCTCGTAATATGGGTCTAATTAGTAGTAATATATCGCTGTGCGATATGGCCGCGTTAGAAGCAAGTTCTGACGTTACCGGTTTGCAACTCACAAAGTCCTGGCAGATCGAATTCCATTACCATTATCTCTATCAAGGTTGAGGAAAGTGGTAGTGCAAAAAAAAAAAAAACACATGGGGATTTGCATTGATTCGTGGAAAGAATTCCCGCTGGGTAACTGCCTCCAACGCCCAGGATTAGGTGTTACCAAGTATATTATTGAAATCTTTATGGATGAAATGGGTTTCTTTTATTAATTGCGCACTAGTGCTTACAGAGATGTGGGAGTAAAGTATTGCTATAGCATTAGTAAGGAGTATCCCTGTGCTTGTATGTAACTTGTAAGTAGACTGAACTGGCATGTTTGAGTTGGCATAGTACAGGGCCGCCTAATACATTGCCTGGCCTTATATAGGCCTTGTCTATTGCTGTTCTTATCAATGTATAAGCGCGGGGTCGAGCATATCCACAGACTCTAAACGAGCTCACTACTCTCAGAGAACTCTTTGATCGGTCTCAGATAACAACATTGCCAAAGAAAAACAGTATTTCTTCATGTCCCAATCGCGGCTCCTTTCGATAGCAGATGGTGGCCCAGCCCTGCCTCCCGCTTCCAACTTCTGGCAATGGCTCTCATCCTGTGCATCAGACCAGCCATCGAGCTTGGCTCTTGCAGTACATCACCAGGCCCCTGGGCACCTCTCTAATCTTTTCAATATTACGACATCTTCTACCACAAGGTCGTCAAACCTGGACGGGTTCTAGTGCTCTTTCGCCCAGCTTCTGGATGCCGTTGAGAAATTGGCTACCATTCTTTACGACAGGGGTTTATAGGAGGGCGATGTAGTGGCTACGTTTATCGGCAATGACCGCGCGGTCGAATGAGCCCCCTCCTTATGTGGACGTCTTGGAGGATTGGTGCTGTCTTTGCGCCAATGGAGCCCGGCCTTTTGGCACAAAGGACAGCATTGAGCGAAGTCCGCGAAGTCTTGAATCCAAAAGGTCTTGGTGCTCAGTAACTGGGAAAATACAAAGTCATGGGTGGAGAATAACATACAGGAGCAAGGCAAAACGATCCATGTGGTTTGTGGTGGAACTATCCAGTCTGGTCGAGAAGAAACTTACTAAGGCAACTTGTCTTCGCCTCTGCCGCTGCTTGTATCAGGCCCTACGCAGCCCAGTCTCATCATGTTCACATCTGGCACAACCAGCACTCCGAAAGGCTGTCGCCTTATCTTTGCCAATCTCCACGCCGAGATCTTGGGGTACCACTCCTTTGCGTAGAGTAGCTGGTCTTCGGATACCAAGTTTCTCGCGACTTCTAGTATCTTTCGACCAATATGCTACCTCGGAAGCTTGAGTTCCTGGACTGCAGGGGGGGTGTTATCTTTGCAGCTGCTGCATTTAATCCAACAACAGTGGTAGAGGCACTGAGGAAGGAAAGAGCGACAAACCTTATCATGTTACTAACGCAACTGCGCGCAGTGACAAAACAATTTTCTCTACGACAGAACACGCTAGAACAGGAGCTCCAATTCCTTGTGGTGGTAGGCGACGTATCTGACAGCGATCTACTTAGCAATGCCCAATAAGCCCTGAAGCCGCCTCGATTGATATCCCCCATTGGGGCATGTCCGAAGGGGCGCCGCTATTTGGGCTTTCAGTCGCAGCACCACTCCCGGTGTTGGAAAGCGGTACCCCAGGTATTGGCTGGCTGCGCATTGCCTGGAACTAAGGTGAAGATTTGCTCGGCTAAAGGTTCGTCGTCTATGACGCCTGTGCCAAGGGGAGCACGGGGCGAGCTGCATGTATCTGCTCCAGCGGTGATTCAGGGCTATCTGGGCGGTGTATCGAGTTCTAGCTTCGATGAAGATGGGCAAGTCCGCTGGTTCCGGACTGGCGATTTGGCGTTGATGGATGATGAGGGGGCGGTATATGTGGTTGGAAGGATCAAAGATACGATCAAGTGTGGCGGGATTGATATATTCCATCCGGTGATGGAAAAGTGCCTAATGGAGCTCTATAAATATTGAGGTATGTTAGTCGTGATTTGGTCAACGGAAATCTTGGAGCGCTAATATTCTCGATAGGCCGCAGTTGTTGGTGTACCTGATGTTGATTACGGAGAGAAGCCTGTTGCAATCTTGATGTCACTGCCGGCGGCAGCTTCAGATGATTCAGACAGCAGTCACTCTACAGATGGGTCGAGCTTGTCTAATAGTCTCAGTCCAAAAGCGGCCGAAAGAGGGAAACAGGTGATGATGCATCGCGTCCCAGCCCATCTTGGTGCAGAGTATATACTACGAGGCGTTTATACGCTCGAAGAAATAAGATTGGAGGACTGGCCGCTGAATAGTTCAGCAAAGCTGGATAAGAGAGCACTTCGGGCCATCATTCAACGGAAAATATTGATATATAGAGGAAATATTCCCATTATGCTATGTTGGTATGCTGTCCTCACACGTACTTGGCATTGATATAGACTTTTTGGCCAATTTTGATGATTTCGAAGATATCCTGCCTGGAAGGCAGACAGATGTAACAGCTTAAGACGTCATGGACCTGCAGAGACCATTTGTCCTTCAAATTCGCACAACTATTCTACAACATCGGGGGGTGCCGGCTGGTAACCTGGATGGGTTGGGATGACTGCTCCGTACCTCGATTAAGCTTTAGAGACAGGTTACGCAATAGTCCAACTGAAACAGCTTGCTAAGATCAGGGGTAGCGTAAATTACAGCCCGTCATGGGAATGTAGGGGGTTAGCCTGACGGCCAGTGACGGTCTTGGAGACCCGGACACTACGTATCTATGTACCTAGATAGTACCAGCCTTAAGTTATAGGCCAATCAGAGTAGGCCACGAGGCATATCTCTTAGGTACTCTAGTTAGAGGGGTTGGAGCAAAAAGTAGGTATCTCTTGCACGGAAATTCTACAGAGTTGGGTCCTAAATTAAAAGCATAAAAGAGAACATATTTCCCTCCCTCTTTCTCTTTAATTAAGAAGTACCATTATCAAGAGCTAGCACTTAAGCAACAATAACAACCTTGAACAAAGCACCCTCAACCACTACAATCCACATCCGAAATGGCCCAACCACCCACCACCCCTCCCCCTCGCACTGCCCAGTACCTGGAGCGCGCATACGCGCTGTCCGGGAGCTCAGAGGCAGAAAGTCTATATGATGAATGGGCTGGTTTCTACGACAACGACAACGCAAACGGCTACGCCTCCCCGCGCCGCGCCGTGGAGACAGCCATTCAACACATCTCGTCGCCTTTGGCCTCTTCCAATAAGCTGAGAATCTTTGATGCCGGCTGCGGCACCGGCCTCGTGGGCGACTCCCTGGCTGAGTCATCTCTTGCTGGAAAATTCGTCCTTGATGGGGTTGATATCAGCGCCGGCATGTTGGCCGTTGGCCGTGAGAAGGGCATGTATCGAGACTTGGCAACGGCGAATCTGAATGAGAGGATTGAAAGGTCCGATGGGAGTTATGATGTTGTTGTTTGTGTGGGGACGTTGACGAAGGGCCATGTTGGGCCGAAGGTGTTGGGGGAGTTTGCTAGACTGACGGCTACGTCTGGGTTGATTGTTGCTACTGTGCATAATGAGGTTTGGGAAAGTGGTGGCTACAAGGCTGAGGTTGAACAGTTGCAAGATGTGGGAACTGTGCAGGTTGTGAGCACAGATGAATTTGGGATACTGGATTGGACGACTGCGGGGGGGAGGATGGTGGTGTTGAAGAAGAAATGAAATGTATATATATTTTGTCCTACAGAGGACATACGGATAGTTCAATACAACAAAAAACCAGGGGTTCGGTAAGAACCTAGTATGTACTATTTTCAGCGATGTTAAATTATCTAGCTATACATAAATCGCGGTTAGTGCTGGAGTTTCAACATCATGATATTGCACAGCTAGAGTGTGTATTGTCAGTACCGTACGGAATCCAGGCGTATCTGGAGTATACCCACTACAGGCCGATGCCGAATCAGAATGCGGTTAACATTGACCGGATTGGAGATCGCCTGGCCCCCAACTGCGGCCCCACCAGCCTAATTCCGCCGGTCTGCCGGGCGATCCGTAATTGCCGACCCACACCCGAAGCTGCCGCGGAGCAGACGGCACGTACTCTGGTGGTACTCTGGGGGTACTCCGGTGGGATACCGCGGTCGCTCTCAACTCCCCTCTACTACCACCCAGACTTAGTAGCAGCTTAGGATGCATTCATATTTTAAGATTATGCGTGACATTCGTGACGAGTCAAACAATATGCACTTGCACAAAAAATCTATCGCTGTAGAGATGGAAATTGCCACCATGAAAATCTGGGTATGCGAATGCTATGCTTCTAGCTGTGATGTATAGAAAATCCGCCTCTTGCACGCGTCTACAACTTGGCCTTGGCCGCCTCGACGTTGAGGTGCAGAAGATCTCTAATGTCGCCAGCAGCCTCGTTGAGGTAAAAGGCCATTCTCTCACTTCCGAGGCCCCTGGACGCAACGTTGAATTGAATGCTGCATATTATTAGCAATCAAAACTTGGGTATTAAGAGAAGAGAGATGGGTGACTTGCCTGTTCTCGTTGATCATATAGGCGATTCCCCACCCGTCAGGGATGACTTGACTCCAGCCAAATCCGTTGAAGTATTCCGAGCTCAGTTGCGAGGTAGAGATATACCATGAGCTAGAGTAGGAGTATGTGGGATCCTTGAAGATGGCAGGAACCTCCTCATTGGGACCAAGTAGCTTCTTTAATCCGAAGAGATGGCGATCGACGCCCTTTCCGTCAGCTGCTACAGAGACGTACTCAACGTGTCCCTTGAGCGCCTTCTGGAACAACGCAACGGTCTCCTTGGGATCAACAGAATGATCCGTAATGGCCTTGCAGAAAGCTACAGAATCATCGGACACTGAACGGCAAGCCTCCGTGCGACCTTGTTGGAATCGGCGGGTCATGACTGATTCGTATGTAGGTCGGTTCTTGCCGTAGAACTTGAAGTAGGCCAATTGGATGATCATTTGAACGTAGGCGTCCGGAGAGCATCTCAACTTCTTGATCAATCCTTTTCCGTATCCTTGGTAGTCTAGGACTTGCAACTCGTGGGCGCTAATGACCTCCGTGATGTCCCTTTGCGCGCGCTCGATCTCGGCTTGCACTTCCTTGGTGACGTGGAATTTGATTACACTGGGTTCGGGGAGGTTGGAGCGAACTGATGGGTCGGAGAAGTCGAGCTTGTTGTTGAAGATGGCATCGGTGACATACTCATTCAACCGGTGAGTAGCAGTACCGTCCATCATAGAATGTTCACCCATGAAGCCGGAAGTACCGTTGTCGTTGATAACAAATTGGAGAGGCTTGTCGTACCAACGGTTCTCCCCATAACCGTGCCAATACTGGTGTGCGCGCTCTTTCAGGGTCACTGGGGCGGCCTCATCCAAGCAGACAACAAATGAAGCTGCTTCAACTTCCTTCAGGGCTTGCGCATTTGAAGGGTGGGCCTTCAGCAAGATTTCTCTTGCGTCTGTCCAGATGTCGCGATTCTCAGTAGTCAAAGCACCGACAGCAACCGATTTCTCAGCCCTTTCGTAGATGCGCTTGAATTGCTGTTCCAGCTCGGAAGTATTCAGTTGCTTTCCATCAACTTCATGCAAGACCTTGAAGAATTGGTTCTTGCGGATGACGAGGATGTACTTGTTCTCTTCCTGGGAGTGTTTCTCGGGATAGTCAGCCGGCCGAGCAGGCATTCTGCAGACGTTGAACATCCACTGGTAACTTTCCATAGACATGGGAAGCTTCTTCATATACTCAGGCTCCAATGTTCCTTGGTCAACTTGCTTCTTGAACCCAAGCGCCGCCGTAGAGATCGCTGCTGCGCGCTTGACGGGATCACGCTGCCTGATGACATCGCGGTGAGAATAGAAGTAGCTGGCATAGAAAACGGAATCTCTGTAGGTAAGGTAGGCGGCATCATTCCACCACTCGTAGAGCCAGTTCTTGTGTTTCGGGTCTTCCCGACGAGCAATCAGCTTTTCTTGGAGCTTGGCGCCAACTCCACCGGGCTTGATGAAATCCTGGACGGCCTTCGTTGTTGATGCTAGTTCGGAGCTTGAAAGTAGAGGGTGGACAGTCTTGAGGTATCGAGCAGCGGTCTCTTCGAGGGTGGGGATGGGGAGTTTGGGCAGAGATTCTTCGAATCGGAACATGGGGCCCTTTGAGGGGTCTTCTTTGTAGCCTGGCACTTGTTACCTGACGGATTCCCCGCGGGGTTGACCTTCAACGGCATACCTGCTGGTAAAGCAGAGCCACTGCTCGCTCTTGCGTTTCCCGGTGTCATCCTCACGCCCTGCCACTGAATATAAGTACTAAATATCGCAAAAATGTATTGGATCAAGACTTGCTGTGGACCACTGCGGGGTGTGAGATCCGTTTCTCAGCACCGCGGACTGCGTGCGCGCCTTGCCGAGTACCCTCAACATTTTTCGAGGACTTTCAGGAGGATTCAGGGGGACTTGTATAGTAGATCTATCGGTCGTGGGAAGGTGTGTTAGCTGTTGCTCTTGATGTTGTGGATGATGAGCGAGCTGACGATCTCGGTTGTTTGGCTCTTTGGTGCGGAAGCAGAGCCGAGGCTTGCGAAGTGCTTAACTCTCCGGAACTCCAGGTCATCATTCGGGTTAGCTGTATCCATCCAGGTAATACCGGTTTTGGTATTTTTTGATCATCATGAAGGATCATGAGGGGCCAAGAAGGTGACGCGTTGGATCATGTTTGAGGACAAAATCAGCAAGGTTACGCTACGTGTCCGAATGGGTGGGTCAACTAAGCTATCCCGATTCAGCGGATATGAAGCCTAACTGGTCACACCATGATAGTATCTATTTGATCTGACTGTATCAAGGCATGGAAAGAATAAGAGTTCCATCTGCAGACGATCATATCTACTTCTGAAACTGATCCATACATGCATAAGGTGTGGGAAATAGGGCTACCCGTCCACAGGCCTGGTGCTCGTAGATTGAGTTGGAGTTGGATAGTATGGGCCTAGGGTATAAATATAAGAGGGCGAAACCTATCACCTCTCCTTCCGAAGGGTCATCTGCTACAATTACACTGCTCCTACTGGATAGTTACATATGCATATGCACTCGCTTTATTGAACGAGCATGTGAACAAAATCAATTAATTAACAAACAGCTGTAGATTTATGCCATGTTAGTGACTCTTCCTCCAAAACTGCCTTCCTCACGGTCTTAACAGTCCTTGCCTATGGCCTCGTATCCCATATTCGCCGTCAGGCTCCGCACTACAGCGACGAATCACCTCAACGGCTCAGGAAGATACAAGATTCGATGCGTCGTCTGATCAGAAGAGTCAACCTTGCCGCTAGTCTTCGAAAGCAGCTTACACGGCCGGCTGGAATTGATCAGGTAATGGATTCCCTTGCAAGCATTGTCAGCAGCACAAGCCGCCTGACAATATGGAATCGAATCTTCCGTTTGCCGAACACCAATAGAGGCTCCCGCGGCGCTGTTACAGTAGATCCGGAAAGTGACGCCGCCCCGTCGGACGGTCTGGCCGTGTGATGCTGGGCACTGGTTCAGCGCCTCTTGCTTCCTGCGCCACGAGGCATCCGGCAGCTGGGCTTGACATTTATTAAGCCTGCCCTGGATATCTTCCTGTCTGGTTTGACAGGCGTTCCGCTCCTGTTGAACTAGATCTTCGCAGTCGTCATCGGCTGGACACGACCCCAAATTTGCTGCTCGACCTAAGCACGCTGCAAGCCCCGACTCAAGGCGAGCCTCGTTTTCAGCGCAATCGTCCCTGTCCATCTCACACTGGGAGCAGCTAGCCTCTTCTATTTCAAGAGGGGCCGCGGGCGGGTCGTTAGGGAGAGTCTCGCGGCGGATGAAAACAGAAGTTCTTGTTGCTGTTCCTTCGACTTCGGCGTCTCCATAGAGCCGACATTCTCTGCTTCTCCAGTTCCAGGCGCTGCCATGACACTCGCTGTTTGATCGGCAGGCTAGCGCACAGACATCGGAGGTTGAGGTTAGACGCCTGGATTGGAGAGAGAGGGCCAAGCCATCTCGATTACAGATATACCTAACCTGGTATCCGTCATTGAAGGTCTTGACGGTGTTGTGCTGGCTGGGGCAGATGGAGCGGAATTCCTGCTGAGGGAGTAATTGGGCACTGACAAGGGCGGCGGGGAGGATTCCCAGGAGGAGGGTGGTTGCTTTCATCCTTTGCGTGGGGATTTGATAAGGTATGAGGTCTGGCTCTGGCGCTGGGGGTAGAACTGAGTGGTTGAAGCTGAGAACATTCAAGGAATCATGGCGACATTTAATACATTTCCCAGGTACCGTTATGTCCACTCTTAGGGGCGTTTCTTGCCACCAGGTTGTAATCCGTTGAGTCGAGCATTGGCGTTGGGATGGGGCTGTCCTGCATTAATTCCTGTTTGAGATCTATACGGGGATATCTGAGACCCTACGTGAGGGAACTCGGGGACTTGGAAAGTCTGGTGTCCATTCTTAGAATATTGATGTTCTTGAATTGGATCTATTATTGGCCTCCCAAATACTGACTGCAGCAGGTCAATCACACTGTGGACGTGATTCTATCTAGAAGTGTATCTCGACCGCTACCGGGAGAGATATTCAGATCTAGTGCGCTGAGGTGCACCTTGTATATAGTCTGCCTCTCTATTTATTTCTCTGCTTCCACAATATTTCTACTTCCATATTGCTATTGCATCCCCCAAAGTCTCAACAATGTCGAGTCTAGAAGCACCCAGTGTCAAGCGAGAGTCCCGCTTTGTTACTATCCACGGCCGAGAAATTCTACATCGAAATCGATGGACAAGGTCCCTATATGGTCATAATATATGGTCTGGGTGCAAGCTCCAAGGTTTCCCAGCCATTGACAGAGATATTCTTCCCCGGATTCACTGTTGTTCGATTCGACTGGCCCGGACTTGGAATGAGCCGCCTCTGTACTGGACACCCTCCGCCGACTGTTCCAATCTATGTGGATATTCAAGAAGGAGTTTTGGATCTTCTACATATCGACCAGGCCGTCTTAATTGGACACAGCTTGGGAGGTATCATCAGCATGCACCTCGCAGCCAAAAATCCCACACGAGTCACTGCCCTCACAGCCATTGGCGCTGGCCGAACACGGTCCTCACCATCCGAAAGCAGAACGCAAACGCTGCAAATCGCCGACATTGCACGGAAGCATGGCGTATGGTCCATGGTGGATGACCGCGTGCGAGGAAATATCCCCTCCTCATGCCCAGCTCTGACTCGTGCCCTGCTGCAACAAGTCACCGCCTCGACTGACCCCGAGGGCTATGCTCAAACCTGCGACGCGTTGACGGATGCATCACACATCGACCCCGATTATTCCCGGATATCTTGCCCGACTATTGTTATTGGAGGACGACATGATCTTATTGCCCCGGTGGAGGTCACGAACGAACTGTATAGTCTAGTTAAAGCTAGGCCGGCGACTGCGCATCTTGCCGTGTTGGAAACAGGGCATATGTAGATCATTGAAGACGTGGATGGGGTTGCAGCTTGTATTGAGAAGATCATCTAGGCTCTAGCGAATTGACTAGATAAGACAGATCAAACCCACGACTGTGTATCTGATATGTTTGAATTCTCACAATGCACAGTTCCATATACTGTAAATACCCGAAGATGGCCACGAAACCTGATGGGGTGACTCCTCGCCCATCCGAGCACACTGATTGGGGGTAGGCTTACCCTTCTCTTCACCGAATCGCTAGGCCCCGAAGTTCGCGACCCGAACAACCAGTGGCATGACGTTCCAGTCGTCCCTGGTGGTATCGTCATCAATATTGGCGATGCTCTGTCACTCTGGACGGGCAAACAGCTCAAATTGACTATGCATCGCATCTCCTTGAAGAAGGTCCCGATTGACCCACAGCACTTGATACTGTCCCGACAAGGCAGCTTATATATAGAGAGTATTTCGATATTCGACTCAAACGGACATACGGTAGTCTTCATACTGAAGACGGCAAGGACCAAGTTGGAGAGGCGGATATTGAGCTGAGGAGGTATATTAGCAACCTAGGTTTTGCGAATGCAGATCAACTGGAATCCAATGCCATCCCGAAAACACAGGCTGTGCGGTAGTAGCTTTTAGGATGTCTATTGTCTATATTAAATATCAGCGCTATTATTCCTGGGAATAATTGACTGATACGTTACATTAGTAGCCCACTAGTAGTTAATGTCCAATATATCTTGGTATGCCTATGACGAGCCAAGCCCTAACCCACCATTCAATACATATGGTATCCATAAGACAACCGAACCAGGTTATAAAAATTATGATGGTATCGTCTATACTATCCTCTGTCTCTCTGCTTTTAACCCCCCCCCCCCCCCCCCCTCCCCCCAGTTAACTTGACAGTAATGGTGCGGGATGCTCCAGCCTTGATCCACCGCGCCGCATGTCGCCCCATATTTTAAGGAAACGAGTCGAAGAATGTCGATATTTGACCAGATTAATAAAGTCGACACTTAAGAAGTCTTCTTCAGACTCCCATTCGCCCCAGAAGCCTTGACTTTGTTCGCATCGGCAAAAGCCCTTGCACAAGCCCTGACGCTGCCAAACAAAATGACTAAATAATATCAGTAGCATCCTTCCCCAATGCAACAACAAAGGACAAAATCACTTACGCAATGGAATAACAATCCAAAACGAATTCAGAAACACGAAATACCCATAGAAGTAGTAGTTCTCCGGCCTCGAATACTCGATCCCGTTGACCAAAAACTCAAAAGCGCACGTCCCATAATACAACACATTTCCGTACAGCTGCCCCAGCGAAACAATCATCTGGAGCGGGTGGCCAAGTGGGTGGTTTGTTGTTATGAGTCCGGCGATCAGGAACGAGAGCGGACCCCAGGCAAAGGCAGTGACGGTTTCCATGCACAGGACGAAGGAGTTGGAGGTTAGGTAGCGCGAGTCGGAGATGGAGTACTCTTTCCAGAGCTGGGCGAGGAGGTGTTGCGATGAGGGCAGGGTGATGAAGTTGAGGGAGTAGAAGCCCTCGAGGACTAGGTGGATGACGCCACCTGTTATATTTCCCCCATTAATCAGTCTCGTGTTGTCTTGTCAGTACAAGGGGGGCATGACATACATAGGACAAACCAGAAGACTATCAAGAGTTCACATTTTGAGAGTCGTTGGTTCACGTTTGTTGCGATGAGATAGGTCGCAGCGAAGAGTATGGCGCAGGTGGATACGAATATGGCGAGGAGGGTCGGGGTGTCCAGCTCGTTGGGGGCGTAGTTGGGGATGTCTACGCCCAGGGGGAAGTATGAGTGGAGATTGGTCATTTTGGAAAAGCTTGAGAAGACGGGTTTGAAACTACGCCACGGCTATAGGTTCCTGGACTTTATATTGGCAGTTCCGCCGGTGCCTGGTGTTAACGGTTGGTCATACGATCCGGAAAAAAGGAGAGAGACCTATCGGCCCCCGCGGATTGCGGCTTACTTCAACCCTATCAAACTACTGTATCTCCCACTATACCACGCTCCAAGTCGCGTCTGGGCACGTTTCGAGCTGATATTTGAAGCTGCGACATCAATATTTAACATTGAGATTCAACACCGTACTACTACTATACGTCACCTTGTTACTGAAGGGCCCCGCAATTGGCCTCCGATGCGGATTATTGTCATATCAGAGGCCTTCATCGCTTGTCTGTACCCACCAGAAATGGGGGCCGGATGCAAAGCTGCACAAGGACCCAGCTAAGGGCTGTATTTGACGTCAACTATCCATCTCTGTCCAGTGTTTGGCCAAGGGACTGGTCAATAGGTAGTGAAGCAGTAAAGCACGCATTTGCAATGCCCACTCCATGTGGGTACGTTCAATAATCAATCTGATATCTTGACCCTGATGACTGTTATTCTGACTCAACCCTCCTGTCAATGTTCCTGGAGTCGGCAATATATGAAAGTGACCGCGCTCTCATAGGTACATCTCCCACCACTTTCCTTCTTCTGTCCTCTTTCCTAGCACCGCCAACCTACTACAAGAGACTGAGCAATAATTGTCAAAGCCATGATCCAAGACACAAAACTACCCCAACCACCCCCTCAGGTGCACCCGATCGCACCCCCAGCCTACGACTACGAAGCTCAGCCAAATGTCACACTGCCGAAAAGCAACCTACGGACATGGGGCGATGTCCGCCAGGAATGGAAATACGGCTCTAAATTGAGGGTTCTCAAGTACTACCTCGCCTATTTTTTGCTCGGGTGCCTTGTTGGGGCGATCGTTGGCGTTATCATTGGGCTTGTGGCTCGGTATACGTGATACTCACCGACAGATCAATGCATTTATTGCGGCGATATCCACTGGTTAATTCCCATGACATTCAATCGCCTCTCTCCAACCTCTACGAGATAGGCCTTCCCAAAGACCTTACGCTCCTGCCACATGAGCTGCAATACCTCAATTATTTACCGCTGGACTTTCCCTCGACAATCATGGTGGCAGCGGATGGCATCTGAGATGGATTCTACATGGAAGTGTATGCATTGCAGGGACAGCGCAGGGCCATGAAGTTGAACTGTAATGTATCAGTCCAGAGTTGACTCATATATATTCACTTTGTGCTTGGTAATAGAGATGGCTCTGCTATGCCATATTGGACTTTCTATTGGTGTTGCAATCTCTGTTAAGTGAATACATCGGAATACATCGGACTTGTAGGCATGTGCCTCAGAGCAGAAATCTCTGATAAACCCCTCCAATCTTGCCCATTTAGCGCCACACCAGAAGAAGCTTACTGGTGGAAAGATGGTAGGGAGCGAGTGAATATAGAGCTGCCTCAGGCGCGCAAGAGTGAGGCATATATAACACAAGCTCACAGACATGCACACTTGCACTCCCTTTTCCAATTTCATCCTCGCAAGACTCCCTACATTTCTTATTCATCCCCCCTGAAACTGAAGTTGGCCAATAATGTCCCTTACTAACGTTTCGGGGCCAACATTTGGAGCACCATGTAATGGCTTCCAAGCTCCCCTAATTCCAGATGCCAAGGTGCTCTGGATAACTTCAAACCCAGTCCAGAACTTCACCTATCCCCCTGTCACCGATGTCTCGGGCGAAGTACCCGCTAGCCTCGCCGGCGACATCCCTATACTGAACTTTTGCAATGTGTCGATTGCTTTGACTCACCCCGGGGACAACGACACTACGTTCATTTCCGTTTGGCTCCCTCACGAGGAAGAATGGAATCACCGGTACACTGCTACTGGAGGTGGCGGCATTGCAGCTGGCTATGACTTCAACATGGTCAGCCCTCTTGCTGCTGGATTTGCAACCTCTTCCACCGATGGCGGATTGACTCTCAACCACACCATCAATCCTCAGTCCGGACTTTGGGGCCTCGATGAAAATGGGTCCATTGACGAGGGACGACTCATCAACCTTGGCTGGCGCTCTATTCACGACATGTCCGTTGCGTCCAAGGATGTCGTCAAGCAATTCTATGGTACCGAGCCCAACTACTCTTACTGGGTTGGTTGTTCTCAGGGCGGACGACAGGGCTACGCTGCAGCTGCCAAGTACCCAGAAGATTTTGACGGTATTATGGCAAATTCACCAGGTGTCGGCCTCGACTATGTCGGAGCAGCTGCCTTTTGGCCTGTTGTCGTCATGCACAATGAAGGGGAGTTTGTACCAGCCTGTATCTTCGATGAATACCAGCAGGCTCTGCTCGAAACATGCGATCCACTTGACGGTGCCACTGACGGTTTAATTTCCGACTACAACCTATTGACTACTTGTCCCCAGACCTTCAACTCTTCAGGCCTCGTTGGAACAACCGTTACCTGCAAAGAAACCGGCGACATCACTATCACAGCCAGACACGCAAGAATCGTCTCGAAGATCCTCGAAGGCCCACGCACAAACGACGGCAACCAACTCTGGCATGGGACAGCCCCCGGTGCAAACTTCTCCGGCGTCGCAGGTACAGTCTATCGGGATGGCAAATGGATTCCTAAACCCTTCGCTCCGTCCGCCGGATGGCTCCAAAACGTCGTCGCCTGTAACACCACCAGTGACATTACGCAAATGTCCTACGCCGAGTTCTTCGACGCCTTCAATACCTCTGTTGAGCTCGGCAGACCCTTCTTCGGCGACGAGTTCCTTGATCTTTCTAAGTTCCGATCTGCCGGCGGGAAACTACTCACCTGGGTTGGTCTCGCAGATCAGTACATCCCGCCTACGCACCTGTTCCAGTTCCACGATAACGTCGTCAACAAACTCGGTAGTTCTTTTGCCGTTGACGAGTTCTATCGTATTTTCACTGCGCCTGGTGTTGCTCATTGCTATGGAGGTGACGGTCCGCAGCCGCTCGGTGCCATGCAGGCGCTGGTCAAGTGGGTTGAGCACAATGATGCGCCAGAGACACTGCCTGCGAAGAGTAATAGGCCCGATGGGAAGGAGATTGTCAGGGATTTGTGTATGTATCCGCGGAAGCCTGTCTACAAGGACGGGAACGTCTATAAATCGGCGAGCTTTAGCTGCCAGGAGCCGCTTTCTACCGAGACTGGACTTGAGACGGAGACTGATCCCGAGACTACCGATGAGACTACCGATGAGACTACCAATGAGGATCCGGACTCTGGCGCCACTACGCTTGTTATGACTGGATTGTGGGGTCTGGCTGCTTGGGCGGCTCTCTGTACTGGGTTCAGTGGTGTTTGAGACTGAATCTGGATAGGTCAGTCGTGGTTGTTCATGGTTATGGTTATGGTTATGATGATGATGATGATGATCAAGACTGTACTCTAGTTAGATTTTATTAGCCAGCCAGCTGTCATGTTACTGTATGTGACTACCGTATCACGGCAAGTGCGGTGATAGTGGACGGCACTTAATCAAATTCTTTCAGATATCTGTAACCATCTCCCCTCGAAACGTGAAGACACCGTAGTCAGAGACAATGTGAATGTCTGTAGCCCTTATGCGGGTTACTTGATTATTATTATTTTTTTTTTCTCCCTTCTGCCTGCCTCACGCCTATAAGTACCCAGTACTTCCCCTCCACCTCATCCTTGCTCCATCTTCCTTCCAGTTCTCCCCCACGCGTCTCGTTTACTCGCCAATTAGGAGTCCTGATTTCTCTACTCGTCCGTTATCTTCAAAATACTTTTCATGACGACATATACTCAAGTGTAATTCCATTGCATCGAATGTACATAAGAAGACTGCTGATAGTTGGCAACGCTCCCTGCTTGGACAAGCTCACTGAAAAGGCATATTTGTTAGCTGCTGATGCCTTTAACATGGTCTTACAAGGAAAACTTACTTATTCAGACTAGATATTCATTCCTTAAAGGAATGACGAGCCACCTACTCGCACTTAGAACCGCGCTTGTGCCAAAGGCAGTTAGCACAGGCCCCTTTACCCACGCATTGTCCGTTCAGCTCATGTGCTTGAACGCATTCCATAACCAGCCCGAAGCTTTCGCAGTGCTTGCATCAAAGGTCATCCAATATCTTGGTGCCGAACTGCTGAACCTTGAGTGCAGCCACTTGGTAAGGATGCTCGGGGACTCTGATGTCGTCTCCACCTTTAGGAAGTTTTAACCACTGAACTGGACGTCTGGGTTCACCATCGGCATAGAGCAATTCGACGACCTTGGTGTTTATTATTGCTACGCGAGTACTAAAAGTCAGCTTCTCAACTCGAAAGACAGTGCTATTGACAGAAGTCCTTACCTTTAACCAGAGACGAGGAGCCCAGAGGACTCGGCGGCTTGCCTTGATCCTCTGGCTGAATGCTCAGACGAGCTACAACGCAATTAAAAGCTCTTTCTGACTGACATAGTGGGAGAAGGGGTTGAGGGGATAGACGAAAGAAGCGAGGAAGTGGGATAGGTGGATTTGTGGAGATTACCGCGAACGAAAGGAGGATTCAGGATGAATGGTGAGAGTTGGAGTTGGACAACGCGTTGAGATGTGGTGGGTGGGTAAACAAAAGAGCCAAAAAACTACACATTTTCCCAAAGAAGGAATCCAGGAAACCCGGATAACAAACCTTGCAACATTGACGCCTTCTCCTGCGCTACATCTACGAAAGGGTTGACCGGCACTACCATGCCTTTCTGATGATCCATCTGATACCTTGAAAGCAGCCACCCTTGACTGGCAAGACAAAAGTCTTCAAAGAACGATGGCCTAGTGCCGGAATTCCACTGTTAGCGTCAAGAAAGTTGCTCCCCCCAAAAGTCTCGCAGCCAAGTGATCTTACCTTGAAAAGAACGCCACTGAGGTAGTAAGAGATCCTCCTAACACCAACAGTCCACAGCCTAGATACAAGTGTCTAGAAACACTACTCCCCCCCAAGAACATTAACTCTACAGTCGGAAGTGGTCTGCCTATGCGACAAGGGCTCTTTCTGTAACATTGCTGTCTGTCGGGTGTCAGCCTAACAGTCTTGACACTCTTCCCAGACACCTCGAGACCGACACTTTTAAGCTGATTCAGGTCGCTCGCAAGCTTTACTATGCTGTTGTCTGTCTTATCTGCCAACTAGCGTTTGAACTGGATCACACCATTGCAAACCCTGTCCGCCTGGAGATGGATGCTGTCGGTGCGCCTCGAATCTCTCATATTCCCACGCCTTGTCTAACCTGGCCACGTCCTCTTGGTCCTGGGGATCTGGAAGACTCAAATACTTCAGCGCTTCGACTTGCCAAATAGACTAATCTTTACATTTTCTAATCGAGTCTCTCAACCCTATCAATAGAGCTATGCCTGACAAGGCGCAGTCCTCGTCATAGATTCTAGTCTTGTCCCCTCCATCAATATTATATCTGTAAACAGTTCCTCCCAAGTCCGTCACGTAAACATGCCTGTTCATAACTTCCAACTTCAACCCAGGGGCTTCATGTAACTGTCGAGCTATCAATTTATAGCCGGGGTTTTCTCTCTCCTTTCTCCAACGGCTTCAGGGCATCCAAATTGACAGAGTTCAAGGAATTCCCCACTGGCGGATCACCGCGGTCTGTCCAGTACAAGGTCTCTAGTTAATTTCGTCGATTTCAAAGTCAATCGGTTCCGAAAGCCCAGAGAGTAATAGTTCAATGTCAGAACGACTTGACGAATTTTCCCCCGTCGGTGATTTGATATGAGCACGGAAGATCCTCCCCTTTCCACCTTTCGACGGCCCTTTCTGGGCCCAGTAGAATTTGTCTTCCTTCTTGGCAAAGCTTTCTATCTTCTTCGTCGATGATAATCTGTTTCGGCGTGTGAACTGCTCTAGTAGGGATTAGGGTTTTGATGTCGTTGCCGTCTTGATTGCTGGATTGCACTATGCCGTCGTTCTCAGCTGGTACGCCCATATTAGTCCAGTGGATGCAACCAGTCTTGAGAGATACAGAAGAACGCAATTCGACGGGCAAGCGGTGTTGCTGCCAATGATGGCGAAGGGCGCCGGCGACCTTTTATACCGGCTGGGGTTAATGCCATACTATTAACATCGGATATCATGTAGTTGTAAAATTGTCAAGCCTACCAAACCTATTGAAAGGTTAAAAGAAGAAAAGAAATCTAATTGTTGTAACGGACATGATGGATAACCTCAGCCTTGGTCAGTAGTTAGCTATAGATCTTATAGTTCCCACTCTTCAACGTTATCGTCATGTTACGATAGCTATTCCCTGACCATACAGCATAACGTAACCTCAACAAGAGCTAACCTAGTTAGTTCATACATAAAATCTGGCAAAATTGATCCTTCTGCTTCTGTTGCCAACTACAGCATTTTATCCCTCTTGACAGGGGCTTGTGCATTGTTCCTAGACTTCGCATTCAATGATATCACCAAAGCATTCCAAACGGTGGAGAAAACCCATCACATCAAGGTTATCATCTAAATCTGAACAGAAGGATTCATGCACGCCTCAGTGACCCTTGCAGTTGGGTATAATTAGTTAGGGCTTTTTCTTTTTGTTTCCCGCTAGTTTTGTTGTGGTGCTTACCTAAAAGAGTAATAATACATGTGGAATATAGCAGACTATAGCAGTATAGGGTGGGTTGATTAAATTACAAAGAAAGAAGAAAGAAGAAAGAAGAAAGAATGAATGAAAATATACAAAGAAAATATTGCTTATTAGCGGCTAGCACCCATCAGTGATAGACGCATCGTTCTGGTTGCGTTGAGATGCATGGCGGTATTCCACAGCCTCTTACTCCTCGGAAAACAAACTGGCCATCCGCAGGACATCGATCGTAGTGATAATCCCAAACAAAAAAGCAGTATGAAGAAGATGACGGGGGGTCATTGCCCGTCTATGTTGGGAAGAATGGCAGGGCAGTGGAAGTGGGTGGGTTCACTTCCTTTCTAGCAATCTTTGAATTTTCAGGACCAGACACTGGTTGCGGGTAGTAATTATCAGCCGGCAATTCCACAGGCATTATTTTCGCGGCTTCTAGCTCAAACTGCGGCTGGTTCACCTGTCGCCCCGGATAAGTTGATTGTGGTCGCGATGACGTCGACGACACGGATCCAATTCGCCCAACCCCAATCGGCGACATTGGTAGCTGATATGACAATCGCTGAGACCCCTGACTAGGCAATTCCTGCGGTGCCTGCGACCGATCAGCTGGATTATAAGTCTTGAGTCTCCCATCCTCCATCATCGCCTGCAAAACACCAGCATCAAGAAGCTCGGCCTTCTTCATCAGGCGCTCCACCAGCACCTTCGAGGCAGCCTTCAGCTGCGTTTTGACAAATGACATGATCGTGAGATTGCATTCGATTTCGATGTCCTCGCGGAGATACAGGCCTGTTTCAAGCCCGCTATCCAAATACGGATCCCGCGGCTCATCAGCTTCGTCAGGTTGATTGCCGATAATGCGGTATATGTGCCAGAGTTCGATCCCCAGGGGAGCATATGTGTGCGTTTGTAATCCCCGGGGGAGATTGTGGAAACAGCCCTTGAAGCTGATCTTGCCGGATCCTAGCTTGCCCAACCCGGGGACAACTCTTACTCGCTCTGTGATCTCGTGCCATGTGTGGTAATACTCGTCGGAGGTGGCATATTGCGGGGCCTTTATCGGGTGGTGGGAGATTACGAGCGGATTCAATGTGATAATCTCGCCATGGCTGTGGAGGATGTCGAGGGCTAGTTGGCGGGGAACACCTGCGGGGATGGGGGTGAGGTTAGTATAACCTTCTTTTTTCCGCAGCATCGTGGAATGTTTGGCCCGGATTATTTTGAAGTTGGGCGAGAAGAGAGAGGGGAATGGAAAGCTTGAAGAGAGGAAAGCCAGCCGTGCTTCAGCCTCAGCTACTTACGGCATGGCGTCATGTGGCTGAGACAATACTATGTCTATCCATGGATATCCCAATCTCGGCGATTCTCATGATTTCATGTCTCTCTCATTGTTTACTGGTGATCAATCGATTTAGTTAGCCGAGTGTGTCAGGCGCACCTGTAAACTCAGTGTTTCAACCTGGTATAGGGTATATGACATTGGTCAGAGCAGTTATCCGCATCCCCAATTGTATCTCACTATGCGCATAAAATACAGCCCCAAACCATATACTTTTCGTATCACCGGCCCTTGCCGCCAGAGATATCCTGTCCCAGCCGATACCCGCCCACCTTCTCCCATTCCACCTTCTGTCTCGTAATCGGGAGCTGCCTCCGCAAGGACTTGAATGCGCCCTCAGCCATTTGTCCAAAGGCCTTGTTGAGTTCCTCCTGGTAGTTGCGCTCGGCAGTCGCAATGCGCAAGGTGATACCCTCAGCCGTGGTATTGGGTACGGACAAGCTAACTGGCTTCGTGGTGTTGAGGGAGACATTCCCGTCTTCGTAGTAGTGCACATCAACATGGATCTTGCCGGTGATCGTGGCGGAGTCACCCACAGGGACTTGGTAGATAGAACGGAACCGGCCGTTCCTAGGAAAAAAGCCGAATACGTCAGAGCGGTCTCCGGTAATCCTTCCTGCGCGTGCCGACTTACCAGAAGTTGTTGGGAGAGTAACGGTTTGCAACGAGTAGAATAGCCACGGCTGAGTCGTTCTCAATCGGGTATACGCCGTATGAGGCGGACGGGTAATGTTCGCGAGCATGTGCCCCTACAGCCTTGAGGAGGGATTTGCTGCGCGGAAAAGATCAGTCCATGAACGCCAAACACACAACACCTCCCACAGCAATCTTACATCAAATCGGCATTCTGTGATTCCAAAACGTATGATTGTGCCGCGGAAGCTTCCTATCACGCCAAAGTGTACAGTGTCAGCACTCCATCCCAAAACAGGCGATACCAGTAGTGGCTCTCACTTGCGTAACATGGTCAACCTCGAACGACGTTTGACTTTCCACATCAAAGTATCGGTTTCCGTCTAGCTTGTTGAATTCGCTCACAATGACCTGCGACCTCGGAGTTCAGTTAAGACGTTGTCCTAGCGTCGAGAATCGAATATTCCGCACGACCCACCTCCTGACTAGCGCCAGGCAGCTTCACGGTCGCCAGCTGTGTCTCGTTGTATCGTTCGAACGCAGGTGCAAGGGAAGGGATAATATCGTCACCGTCGAAGGTGAGGGTTTTAATATCTGCGGTATTGGGAAGAAATCATGCTTAGTGATAGCTCTGGGGTTTTGTTGAGATCGAGGTGCGGGGTCGGGGACTGCGCATCCGGAATGGATGGAATGGGGATTCTAATACCAGAAACAATATCGGCGATCTAAAAACAAGCACACGTTAGCTACCGGTCTAAACGAAGTATCTGTAACTAAACTCTCGAGTTGATGCACCTCGCCGGGCGGGGCACCCTCAATGAAAGAGGATGCAACTTCAACGGTGGACGCCATGGGGAATGAGGTCGATATCGCGGAGAACGCGATAGGTTGGAGATTGGAATTTGAACGTAAGGAGATTGTCCAGAAGATTGATAAGAAAGCGTAGTACCTCGAGAGCTCAAGCGGAGGGGTGAGGAGAACAGCTCCAGTCTCCAGCGTCAACGCGCAGCTCTCACGCTAACAGTAGCCGCGGGAACAATGCACGTGCGCGGCTACAAGGCCCAGCAGTTGTTTACGATACGCGACGCGGCGCTCCAACAGACACGGGCTCTTCGTTTGCAGTAATTTAGAGATAGCAATAAGAATAGTATTGTGCTCACTGTAATAACGATCTATATGAAGACCTGCCTAGTCGTTATGTCGTTGTTCCACGAGGTTGTACACCACCAGCTGGATTGTCCAGTACCACCCAGGACGAAACGCAAGGCTGATCTCCACCCAGTCCAGATTATATTCCACGCGAGTCCGGCTCGCTCCCAGTGAAGACGCCCTAGTCTTCAGTTCCGGGTGGTTATTCAATGCTCATATTCATGAAACCGTCATTGGCTTCATTCATGCCATGCATGCCCACCCTCTTCAAGGTCCCGGTATGAGGTGTAGTAGGTATATTCCGAGCCCCAGTCTCTACTCGATCGTTGAACAGCGGCCCGATGTTTGATTTTGGCGGGCCCCATATATTGGGCCCATTGTCTATGACCGCCGGGGAATTGGGCATGATTGGACTGCTCTGCGCACTCATGCTGGGAGACACGGCTCGCCGTTTGAACAAATTGGGATCGAAGTCATCCTCTCGTCGCCGCTTTTTGCGTAACTCTGATATGACGCCAGTCTGACTGGGAAGTGGGGTCGAAGATCGAGAAGCAGGTCTTTCGCCAGGTTTAACAAACTCAACGGCATATGATCCGAATGTAGTGGGTGGTGTCATATCCATTGTCATATCCTCTTCTGATATCGAAGAAGCAGCGTGAGGGCGGAGAGGTGGAGGTGGGGTACGATAACGTTCATCGAAAGAATTCCAGAACTCAGGGCCGCCAGAATTGCGATTGGCCTGGGCACTGAAGCTGGGCTCATCCGGTAGGGATGCAGCAGGCTTCTCTGGTGCTTCGTCACGTTCGGCTAATCCAGGCGGCACGAATACATTCGGCGACGAGAATGCACTTAGCACTGGTGATGTTTGTGGTATATCAGACTCAGTTTCGCGGACTTGGCGGACCACTTCAGCCTCGCGCTTGGCATCGCTGTCAAGCGGCGCCGATTCTTCCATTAGAGCCGCTCGGATGCGTGCGAAAGTTTTCGTTTTGGGCTACAGAATTGATTAGCGGGGCGGTGGCGCGAGGATGCTAGGCAAGATACTTACCAATAAGCTGCCCCGCCGAGTAACGGCACGTCTAATGACGCCTAGGGGGCCGCTGTCATGTTTGGCCCCGGTTGGGCTGTGGCTACGAGCGCCCCGATTCTCCCCTTCGTCGCTCATATCGGATAGCCGTAGATCCCTAGTTCCCAGGCTTAAGCTCTCCCGCCGGGAAGGTGCGCCGTTTCGATGGCCAAAGTACCCGTTCCCATTTTCTATGCTTTTCATCACTGGTGGAGACAAAGGCGCGGGACTCTGCTTAGAACTGTTACCACTCGCGCTACTAGAGCTGTGTCTGCTGCGTCCCTTGCGAAAGCGCGCTCGTTGAAAGCTCATTAAGCTTGCTGCCGCCTGGGAATAATTGCCCATCCAGTCGGTACCGGGGCTGTGTATGTTCCCACCACCAAACGCGTTGAACCCTGGTGCCAGTTTCCGTGCCTGGGGCGTGTTCATGATCACATCATCCCGGTCTCCAATCATCGGCTCATCATCCTCTTCGCTGCTGCTGGTGTCAGACTCCATCATGTTGATGCTCGACATGGAGCTCGAGATGGTGTTCCGATCGGCCGAGTTGGAAGTTGAGAAGGGCGGCACGAACGTCGACCCGAGCGATCCCCGGCGCTGCGGGATCGCTACGCCTCTTCCTCCCACCGTCGGTGACGAGTCTGGAGAGGATTCCGCTAAAATCGAATGATGGAGGTTCGTGCACGCACGAGAAAAGTCAAGCCCGCGGGAGCGGCGAGGTAGGACGGATCCTGGGGAACCGCTGTATATGTGGGATGGATCAAGCTTCGGAGAGAGGGGAGTACGGCTGGACGACGATAGCGGCGTGGAGGCTCTGGGGGGTAGCGACTGTAGATTTAAAGGAGGCCCACGTACGGCGGTTCGGCGTGGTGTTTGGGGTGCGGAAGGTAGCGCAGAGTCATCTTTACTGGAGGGACGCTCTTCACCAACGGGGGAAAGAGATGGTGAAGGTTTGGAAGCATCAGATAAAGATCTCGCTTTTGGTGAAGGGCGCACGAGCAACCTCGCTTTGTCTCCTGCGGAGTCGGTCTGGGAGCCTGATTCACCCAACTCAGACCGTTGCAATAACTGTTCGCTGAGGTTGCTCGCGAATGGAAGCGAAAGGGCGGTATGAGAAAATGTGGACGGATTCCTCGATGATGCCATGCTATTCGCCTGCCAGATCTGGCGCTATGCAATCATACTGTGAATGAACTTAATGTGGATTGTATAGCAAGAGGGTCGAAGTCGAGGACTGTAAGTGCCTAGGAAATCCAGGGCTTTTAAAGGGCGATGTTAAGCGCTGGGGCTTCGCGTTAAAGACTAGGATTATTTCAATACCAAGGACCAAATTCAAAGCAACGGCGCAAAGAGAGCGTCCGACCGGGTGTCAATGGATCAACTGCACGTTATTTGAGACGCAGAGCGCGCGATCGATGACAACTTCGAGATTCGTGAAGCGGTTTGGTCCACACCGCGCGGGTCCATGGGTTACATCCATCTTACCACATTTGGCACTGTCCCCGCACTTGGCCAGCCAGTCTCTGATTGGTGATATATTCTGATTACTATTACTAAACCATCCAGTGCCAATTACCTCAATAGGAAGGTGCTGAGGTGCACCTACTGACATGCCCTTTCTTCTTCAATCACATCCAGAGCAGATACAGAACAAGAGCTTGGTGAGAAACGCCTGGCTAATTTCATTTCACTCAACTCCAGAAGTCATTCAGCTGGTCTAAGTTCCGTCCGGCGTACAGTGTACCGGTGATATATATAAAACCAACTCAAGAACGATCCCTCCCATATCAAGCAGACCCAACAATATGAGCACTGCCTGTCTATTATTTCTTCGGGTCCTCCTTCAAAGTCACAATCCGATTCAGAACAATTGAATCAGCTGAGCTATCCCGGTCCAAACAGAAATACCCAACCCGCATCCCTTGAAGTCGGACAGTCTCTGGAGACGTTGCGGCACTGTCCGCCTTTTCCTCTCCTTTGAATTTGGGCCAGGGAGCCCCGTGGATGACGTCTTGGAGACCTACCTCGACTAATGCATCCGAGAAGACTTGCTCCGAGTGTGGATTAACAACGGAGAGGAAACCGTTGGGATGCGATTCTGGGTTGTTGCATGTGAAGAGAGGGTCATGGACGCGGACAGAAGCCTTAAGAGGACTGTTTAAGGATGGGCACTTTGCAATCCAGTGTATATAACTGATAGCTGGGTTAGAAAGGGGCGCTGCGTCGCGTGCTTAATTAGATATCTTCACTCACGCCTTTGGATTTTTGAATGTGGTCCCCTCCTTGGGCTTGTCATATCTAGCGTGTATTGATGTAACAAGTCCAGTAATTGGATTTTTCTCGAAACTATGTGCGGTGATGGGATATGGCACCTTCAACAACCCGACTGGTTTACTAGGAGCCAGCCGAAAGAAATCTTTACCGGCGGTCTCCCGGAAGTCGGCTCGATCGATATAAACTGTTCTGGTGAACGGGACAGTGTGAACCTAGCAAAATGAGCATTCAATCGTGACAAAGTTCGACGGACACGTACACCGAATTCTGGCTCTTTTGAGAAGGGTATTTCTACCATTTCCAAGTAGTCTTCGGGCAGGTTTTCGATGATCACAGGAATTGGATCGAGAATGACCATCAAGCGTGGTACAGTTCGTTCCAAGTATTGTCTTACACATTGTTCGAACCGCTTGATATCTATAGTTGATGTAGCCTTTGAAACACCAAGCCCATTAACAAAGGATAAGATAGCCCCAGGTGGAACGCCCCGACGTTTCAGAGCAATGAGCGTATATAGGCGAGGGTCATCCCAATCGCGAACATGCCCGTTTGAAATCAGGTCCATGATCTTCCGCTTGGACAGGACTGTGCCAGCCAAATTAAGTCGGCCATACCTGTCAATCAGAGTAAGCACTGAAGTTGGAGAAAGACGTTAAATAGAGCGTACTCTCTTTGCATCGGTCTGTAAGCCCCTAGTGTATCACAAAGCCAATTATAGGAAACTCTTGACAGTTCAAACTCCGTCGTATATAGAGAGTGTGATACTCTCAAAACTATCTGTCAAGCAATGTGTAAAATCGTAGGTCGGGTATATCCTCCACTTATCTCCAGTACGGTAGTGGGTTCCAACATTCTGGTCGGCGCTCCCTTCGCTATCGGACTGTCGAGGCTGAATGACATGATAGGCAGTCAAGTCCCACATTTGGGGATTGCCGGAGTCTAGGTCCTGCTTCAGACGAAGTAGGGCCTCCTGGGGAGCATACTTTCCATCTTGCATGGCTCTGAACTTGGCCAGGGACTCTTCGGTTGGACGATTTCGATGAGGGCAAGCGTAGCGAGGGGAGCCACCTTTACCACCACCGCGTTGGAGAGCAATATCACCTTCTAGGGGAACGAGACCATATTAGGAGAAAGTTACCAGTGCTCAAAGGAGACCGCAACATACTTGAGCAATGACAAACATAGGCACCGTATTTTTGAATTAATTACTCCGCGAGTTCGTAGAGGTGATCAAAATAGTCACTGGAGTGGGTGACCTTGACGGGCTCGAACCCTAACCACTGGATCATGTCCGCGATAGCAGTGAAGTCTTTCTCTTCCTCTTTCGCCGGGTTAGTATCATCATAACGAAGATAGCAAACCCCTCCATGGTATTTTGCAAAACCGAAGTTGATTGCGATGGCCTTGCTGTGGCCCAAGTGAAGGAAGCCATTGGGTTCGGGTGGGAAGCGGGTAACCACTCTATCGGCCGGCTTCAGATCATAAACATCAGCGAGGAATCCGGCCTTGAACATGGCGTCTGGGTCATCGGGGACAGTATCCTTGGGCGGTTGCTTTTTGGGTTCATTTTGCTTTCGTGGACGATGAGCCACCTCTACCACATCTGCTGAGTTGCTAACTTTAGGGGGCTCCATATTCCGGCGAAATAACGACGGGTAAATACTAACACTACTCTAAGCAAAGTAGACGAGAAGAATGATGAACTTGGTGATGGTGAGCCGAGTGACTCATTTAAGTTACCCCCAAGCCCTACCAGGCTTAACTAATCAGCTGGCGCCCGATTTCTCCTTAAAAGGAGTACGTACGTACACAGATCACCGCACCCCTTTCCCCTTCAAGCATTCCTAAACCCTAGGTCCTTGCGTGAGTTCTGTGGTTTGATTGACTTACCTTCCAGTATTTATGCTTAACAGTATAAAAACTGTCACGGTCGGAGGAGAGCATAGCTTCAAATGTAGGGCTAGGTTAAGTGTGTATACGAAGCTTATAAAATAAGTACTAGACAAGTCGCTTGCTGAGGTTTCAGAAAGGTATACTCTATATGTAGACAAAACTGGATACAGCGCTAACAAGTATCCTTAAATAGCTCGAGGTGTTGTGACTTGGATTGGGAAGGTGTATGCTTCTAAAACGAATAGAACAGTAACGCCTAGAGGCGCAATCTACGCCTTATTCCACATAGCAACCTCTGCACTAACCTTCTGGCTCAAGTGCACCCAGTGCAAGTATCATGAAGGACGCGGGGGGAGTTGCCCAGCGCCAAGGTAGTGACTCGCCCCTGAGAGTAAAACGGCGACGAAGCAGAGACAAGCTCCATCTCTGCAACAAACCACAATCGCAAAGATGCCGACCCTACTCAGACTGCCGCGCGACATCCTAGGCAATATATTCGTGTCCTGTGGCGAGTTTCGGCAGGTCACTGCCCTCGCGTCAGTATGCAAGCTGCTCCTCTCAGTCTGGGAGTATAACGCGTCGCGGATTATCTGGAGTATGGGACAATCGGATATATTTTTATTCAATCAAGCCCTCGTTCTCGTGAGTTGCTCGGTACACGTGTCCTACATAAAAGCTCTAACACATGTCTAGATTCGTGCTACGGCGCTGGTCACAAAACACCTGCAGCATGCAGAGCCACTTCCACATCCACCTCCACATCCACTTCCGCTTGCCTCGTTGAGTGGCGGTGTTGTAAAACCAACATTAGCCGAGCTTCAGTCTGTGCTCGATGTCAAGCATCTGGTCCGGTATATGCGAGAGAGGATGTATGATTAAGGTGATTTAGCTGAACACCAGCTCGGCACGCGCCGAGAGAAATCATTGTGTGATAACTATGTTGTTCACAGGGAGAGCGTCCACCGCGCGTTCTATCGGCTATTCCTTATCGCCGCTACACTATATAGGCCGCTCCACGAGCCTCTGCTATCAAATAATGTGAACTGGCCGCCGGATTTCCTTGCCTAGTACAAACAGGAGATTGAGGCCATGAAGAACACTGACAGGAGTGAGGACTGGGAGGCGGAGCAAGTGCTAAGTGCCAGCAACATTAAATATCTTACAGTTTCCGGTGTATCGCTTACAAGATTTTAACTATTATAATGGTACTTTTAGGGAGCTTGCTGAGTTTCTGATTGATGCTAGCTGGTTGCGTGCGAGACAGTAGTCTGTTAACACGTGGACTTGTACTCTAGGGCCCAAAGAGCATGAAAAGGGGGAGGGTTCTTGCTGCAAAAGGGCTCAATGTCCCAGCTGGATGTTGGGGCTCCTTTCGCGTCTTGGGGAGCGCTCTGACATTAACCAGGCTGCAACTCTTTTCACGGAATTGACACACCTCCTAGCCGCCTGGGCATGGATCAACAGACACTAGTTTATCTCTTCCATGTATAGTGATAATAAAGAAGCCCTCACAACCAGAATCATGTCACCCAAAGTTCCTCTTATTAATCTACAGTCCCTCTTCCTAGTTAAATGGTCCATGCCAGCATTCGCAACCAAGGTAATGGATCTGGGAGTCACGTATAAAATAACAAAGTTTAACCACGACTCATCATCCAAACCACCCAGCGGCTACGTCGGCCCACTGTACAGTATCTCAAGCTGATGTGGTCCGAATCTGGTCAGCCAAACCATTATACACCGTACTTCCAGCTACCCAATGCAGTGAGATATCTTAGCCGGCACCGGGAAACACTTAAAGCATTATGTCTTGATTTTTGGAGACAATATCCCTACGAAGCCCTAAGCCGCCAGGCTTTATTCACCTTTCGAGAGTTTACTGTGTTACAGCACTTATTTCTCAGCTTCGACAAGTTCCACAGCAGTTCCTTGACAGGAGAGGAGAGTTCCCAGCTCCCGGTCCGACTGCTCCCCCCAGCAGTATATCACTCCATCTAGCTGGCCATAGTAGGCTTGACCTTCATCCCGTGGAAAACGCCCTGCTCGGCCTCGCTAAGGCTGCATTACGTGGGGAATTCCAGAACCTGAAGCAGGTTAGGTGGGACGAGAAACAGAAAATTAATAATGAGGATAGTGTGACTGCTACATTTGCAGCTGCGGGGGTCAGCTTCGGTTATGCCAATTGGCCGAGGGCTATGCCTATACTTGGTGGTGGTGATGGTGATGGTGATGCAGTGCCCTTATTGTCCAGGTCTTTCGATCCGTATTCGTTGCCGGATTTGGAGAATTACGATCTATGATGTGAGGAACTTAAAATATGGGGATACTTGGATGGCTAGGGAGTCGGAAATTTGAGATTCCATGTGTTACTCAAGGTTACGAACTCACGAAGCAAGATATGTAACAACTTGATTAAATGAATTTGACGTATTAATGATATATCATATATCATAATATATATCTATATCAGGGTAGTCCCAAATGTTCGCTGTGCATTTACCCGTTCTGCAAGGACATACACTGTGGTAAGAATAGTCGCACCTTCAAACTGGGTATAATCTATCGAAGGCAGGTGCATCTGACAGGAGTTGATTGCTCCTTCCCACTCAAGGGATGGCATCTTCCCACCCGGGTATCTGAACCGGGTAGGTAGATAGGAAAGAGCGGACATGGAAATATTAAATTGAATTTCAGTGAGGGAAGACTAAGCCAGACTCATCGCCTCGCTGAAGGGAGCAACATAACACTCCCAATCATTGGAATCGGATATACCACTCGACGGCGGTTTCAGGACATCATCACGAACCTGCCATACCTTCACAATCACGGCCCTGGTCCGGGCGACGCTCAAAATGTTGGATTGCGACATGCCGGCCAATGCGCGTAGAACCAGCGGGCGTCCGCACACTTCGTTTCCGTCGTCATCTTTCCAGAGCTTGTCGTTGAGCGGGTCGAGTTCCACAGCGGCAACGAAGACAGGCCATGACAGCCCTACGTATGTCCCTGTATCAAGCACCTCCGAAACAAGTCTCAGGATCCTCTGGACATAGCTAATCACTATAGTGCTGGTTGGCGAAGCGTTGTGCAACGCACAGTTCAGGTATAGTATTGCAGCAAGTCGCTTCAGCTCTGCAACGGCCTGGAGGGCGAAATCCCCTTCATCCACATCCTGAGCTAATTCCTCAAGCTGGCAACACAGGGCAGTCGCTTTCAATGAGAACGCTGCTTGGTCGGAATGTGAATCCAGCTGCCGCCTTGTTCTGCTCAACTCTGTGATGTCTGACAATATCGAAACCAGCTCTGGGCTGCATCCCATCCAAGGGTCAATTTTGCGCTCATCCTGGTGCCAATAGTCGGTTCCAAATAGGGGTTTCTTTCCACAAGCAGTGCGACCCATGATGTCCTGAAAGGCGAAGAAGCGCTCGGCAAACGACGTTGCTTCGTCAGGTTGGGCTGTTGGTAAGGCAACCTGCTGCCGTCTGAAGCGGATCAGTTCCTTCGCACCTTTCAAGTGGACAATCCAGCGTTCATCGCAGTGATCAACAAGTTCATAGAGACATAGCAGCATCATAACAACCAATGTCTCGGGATCCGACGCCGAAACAAGTGGTCCAGCTGCGGTCAATTTGTAGCGCAGACCGCGTATCGCTTCGGACTTTAGACGAAGTCCAATGGCACAGTACTTCGGGTCGTCTTGAGACAGAGCGCATGCTCCGAGAGCTAGTATCGCTTTCGAGACGTTTTCAGACGCCGTTGAGGAAAACGGTATGATTATAGAAGCGAGTGGAGACGGGGAGTTTGCGGTTGCAATTGTCCCGGGACATATCCGTTGGACGAAATATTCGAACAAATGCCCCTGGATTGTTCCAGAAAGGTGAGGAAACATCGATAGAGATGGAATCGGCGCAGCTAATTGCATTATCGCCGATTCCAATCTGTAGGGTGAAGGAGGAATGAGTTGACTCTCACCACCTCTAACGATAGTACGGTCATCATCGATGGGCGTGACCCGGTATGGCAACTGAAAAGCCTCCGTCGAACTGTTAATAAAATTCCAGGGCTCTACCCGAGGCACCAGACACCATTCTTGGTTGTCGAGTGAGGAAGCATTTGGGCTCGAGGCTGGTGGTGTCGATGGCTGGTTTCCTGCGCCTTTGGATTTACTCCAAACACCAGCCCTACCAAAAGCCTGGCCCCGACTCGCAAATTCCGACTCCCATTTCAAAACCACCTTCGTTGAACAAGTTAGTCCTCGCTCCTCGCATCGGGTGCAGACCGGCTTCTTGGTGTCACAACGGACCCGGCTCGCCCGACATTCGGAGCATCCTTCCCGACTACGGGTCTTCACTGGACCCGCGCGGTCGTTGGCCTTTCTACGAGGCATTCAACAGAATATGGAGAAAAAATCGATTTCATTTCAGACTGGATCGCAGAAAGTCATCCTCAACCTCGATTGCGGGCAAGGAGCATCGGGGCAGAGAGAGTTGAAGTTGACCAAAATTGCTGGTCGTGCAAGGTTCCAGGTTGTTAGTGGCGAAGAGGTGGGTCTGCTGCCTGAGGCACCAACTCTGCGGAGTGTCGTCACCAAACTATATCCAATATCCTCGGTTGCCCATACAAAACAGATCAGATAAATTGTATTTTCACACTATATAACATAGAAGCTATACTTGGATCTCCCTAGCAGCAAAATTCGTCTTAAAGTTATACTGTCTCACAAACCAAGCATTCCATAATTCCCATTCCTGATCTGGATACGCAAGTTGCAACTAAAATAACGTCAGCCTCATCATTACCACGTTCTGGGTCAAGGAAGAACAAACATCGAAGCGTCTTAAAAAGCTTGGGATGAGCTTATAAATCTCCATGAGGGAGATATTCTTCCCAATACACGTTCTCGCGCCCGCACCGAACTGTAGCATCGTCCCGTTCATCGTCTTCAACCTCTCCTCACTCGCCCTCAGCCACCGATCAGGAATGAACTTATCTACATCAGGCCCGAAGATATCTTCACGTCGATGCATAACCCATGCACTGCAACCCACAATCGTCCCCCCAGGGATAAAGTGCCCTGCGATATCAATACCAGAAGGCGGAACAACACGCTCAAGAAGGAGGCCTGCGGCAGGACAGATCCGGAAGGATTCCTTGATACAGGCATCGAGGAAAGGCAATTTCTGCGACTCAGACCAAGTGACAAGACCCGATGGTCTGTTTGATATCGTCCCTTCTTTCACAGCGGTATCGAGTTCGTCGCGGACGCGGCTCATGTACTCGGGGTTCTTGAGGAGGTAGTAGAATACCGCGGCGAGGCTGATTGCTGTTGTTTCGGAGCCGGCGAATGCCATGGACACAGCCATTGTGAGGACTCGTTTCTCGGTCATGAAGTCGGGACGGTCTTGGCCGGCTTTTATGAATTTGGTGAGGAGGTCTTCTTTCTGTTGTTGTTGGGTTTCTGAAGAACTGGAGCTTGATGATGATGATGATGATGATGATGATGCTGCTGCCATGCGTTCGGCGAGGCGTTGACGGGCAAATATTGCAACTGGATGGGAGTTATCGGCGAGCCCCCATTTCTGTAACGCGTCGAAGAGCGGATTCTTCCAGAGGAGTTTATCCAGCCAGGGCATTTGACCGATTGGACCGGCGTAGTCGAAGATGCGGGCGAGGGACTTGACGATTCCGTCGATATCCTCGTTTTTCTCGATGAAGCCGTGCCGTTTACTATATGTGATGCTGCCGATGACGTCAAAGGCGAAGAACTGGAGCCAGCGAGCGAAGTCGCAGGTTTTGCCGCTGTTGGCGAATAAGGATGTTGTTTGGTCGAGGAAGAGTTCGATTGTTTCGTTGACCATTGGCTCGTACTGGACGAGGGAGCTCATTGAGAAGGCGTGGTTGACTGAGCGGCGCAGGTTGGCGTGGAAGCTCTCGTCTAGGGTTGAGAAAAGCGATGGGAGTGGTTCGCCTTTTGAGACTGTCATTTGTACAGGGTAGAATTCGGACTGTTCTGGTATTAGTCTTGATGGGGATGGTGAGGGTGTTCGAGAAGCAGACCTTGGTGAACCCCTTGTTCAGTCCGTAAATCACCTTGATCGCACTCGGAGACGAGAATGATAATGTGTTTGGCCCGAGTCTAACAACATCACCGTATTTCCGATGCAATGCCACATGGGTCAGCTCGGGGCGCCGACCACGTACATCAAAGAAACGCCATAGATTCGTAAACTTGGCCAGAACTGGGCCAGGATAACGATGGTGGCCATTGTGGAAGTACTGTTGGATAAGATACAACAACAGGAGGTACGGAAGTGTGTAGATAACGTAGTTGGATGCAAATGCTGCACGCTCGAGAATCTCTGACACGACAGCCATCTTGTGGTCCTGCTTTCGAGATTCAGGCGAGTAGACCCCAGCTGGAGGGTGCTGTGTTAGTGCTTTATAAGTGCGAACAAGGCATGATATCGTGCAACTGAAGCCCGATCTCTAGGCCCAGAGACCCATTTAAGTCGGATAAATTGTTTGGATGGCCCTAGAGTGGAACATCGGCAGTTGTGAGTGCTGAGAAATGATGGATGCTGGCAATCACTGCTATATACTTGGGCAGCCTAGTGTTAATCCTCTGTACCATGAGGGCGACACCAAAGCCGAGGAATGTGACCGGCTCAACGGCCACGCCCTCCCCAGCGAGCAAGGGCTTGATGACCATTGCTAGTTACTCAAGAGTCGGGGCATACTGGCCACCGCGCATGCCGAGATTGTAGTGGATGCCATAACGGTGTGGAGGAACCGCCCCGCCATCTGGCACTTAAGGGGAGCGATATGGTGGGGCCGAATGGAGAAAAGGCACAAGGTTAGGGACTTTTGGTGCAAGGCTGGCAATCAGGGTGTTTCAGCTCCTGCAGCTTCGGCAAAGAGACATCTCCAATCTGCCGGAACCCACTGCTCTCCACAACCCACTGAGCATTATCTCTGCGGAATGCGTGACACCTGAAAGCCACATGTAGCCACCGCAGTGTATTTGCTTAAGCCTCTTTCTGCAATGATAAGTTCATGGTGGAGATGCCCAAATATTCGAAGTATCGACATCGTTCAGTCTATCTACGCTAATTTCAAAAAAAAAAAAAAAAAACAAAGCTGATAGCTTGCATAATTTGAGGGTATCATAATGATAATAAAGTCACAAGTGTCACCAATTTAACTGTCGCCGACGTCACAACACAGCCCGCCGTAATAGCAGGGGACATAGACCCTACTGATCTTCGACAGTCACCGATCCCTCAAGTTGATAGGATTCTTCGCCCACCCACGACAGGGCCCTCCGACCTGATAATTGTTGCTCCTCATCATCTGGGACCTTGGAGAAGCCCTCTGGACCAAAATCATCCTTGCTGTACGGGGTGTCACAACTAAAAGACTGTAGAGGCGGGAAATAGCGTCGATAGCAGAAGTAGGCGACCACCGAGCCTAGGATGGTGCCAGATGTCACATCATAGACGTCATGTCGATAATCTTCGAGGCGAGAAATGGCAACCATGAGGGCACAAATAATTGGTATTAATACCAAGAGGCAGCGACATAGGTCTGTCCTCGGCCTGAAAACGTGCATCTGGCCGGAGAAGAACCTGATACAAGTTGTCAGTGGGTATCTAGCATGGAGTGCGAGCTAAAACTCACAATGACAGATATCCGAGACCAGCAAATGCGAAGCTACTGTGCCCGCTTGGAAAGCTCCTCCATCCTTCCTGTAGAATATGTTCATTTGTCTGGGTGCAAACCGTCCACAGGACAAGTCTGCTCTCTGGAGTGCCTTTCCTGGGCATGCAACGCGATACCAAGTCAGGACGAGGTCTCCCAACCGCATTCTTTATAATGTCCGTGAGAAGTGAGGTGAGCATTATCGCCGTGAGGAACCCGAGTATTGTCACTTGTACTTTGTGTGGACTGGGGCGAAGTATGGCAGCCCAGATGAGGAGGATTATGAAGGGGAAAACTCCGGCATAGAAAATCGACCATACTGCTAGGCAATAATGATTCAATTAGTACAAGCTCGATATAATGCGACGCGGGAGATACTGACAAACGGGAACTCGTTCGATTGTAGCGAATGGATGTTGAATAGCTTGGTTGTTGAGAGCGAACATCTGGTGGAACGGAGTCACAAATATCTGAATCTACAATGGGAGACATTGTTAGCACTGGATTATAGTAACTCAGTTGGATGGGCAAAGGCTTACCAGAATCCAGCATGCTATGATGCAAAGTAGACCGACAACATCAGCGAGAGGGTATGTTCGCAAGAAACCACGCGACAGAGCCCCAGCAAGCCCGCCGGCGAGAGGGGAGGAAGGGTTTGTTGACCCAGCAGACAATCTGCTGCGGGCCATTTCTGCGATTTTCATGGGATAGCGAATGTCATGGGAGTCGAGGCTCCTCGACTGGAGTCCAGCACCGTTGCTAACTGTCGGATTAGGGAACTTAAAGAGTAACCGTGAAGGTCTCCGTCGTCAGCCACAAGCGTTTCAGGAACGGAGCGCACGGGCCATCACCAACTTCCGAATCTCCGCAATCGCCAGCCAAAACACTTGTGGACCTCACCCTGGGTTTCCTATTCTCAACAACATCTAAATTATTGCTACAGCTCTCTGCCAACCGTCCATCGACGCCGCCATTGACCCATTAACGGCGTGCAAGAAATAGATCGCCATGGCCGAAGGCCCACGAGCTCTCAATACTGCTTTCGCTCCTCCGCCTCCTCTCTGGAAGCACTTCACGCCCGAAAATGTGAAGAAACTGAAGGAGCTTAAGAAGGAGGCCTCCAAGGGCGAAGATGGGAAACCGCAAAAGAAGGAATGGTCGCCAGCAGAACTGCGCTCTTTGACGGTACCCCCAGAGCTCCGTTTCCTCGTGCCACCAGAGATCCCTTCAGAGCAGTACAGCGTCTTCGGAGAAGTGCAGAATGTAAGGCGGAAAACCACTGACTACCCAACTTGACCTAACAGCTGATGTCTAGCTTTCGACGGTTCTTCCTTCTCTCGAAGACCAGGGCATCACACAGCTCTACCCCTCCTCCCCCAAACCCGACGCAAACGGCGAATTGGCGTCGCAACCCGCCCAGCCACTCAACCACGCATACTACCTCCTGAAAATCAGCAAGTCGCTACTACTCAACTTCCTAGAGTTTGTGGGGGTTCTCTCCGAAACTCCAGAGCAATTCGAGTCGAAAATTGAAGACATCCGCAACTTGTTTATCAACGCGCACCACTTGCTTAATCTGTACCGACCGCACCAGGCCCGTGAGTCTCTTATTGTGATGATGGAGGAACAACTAAGCCGCGCAAAGGAAGAGATACAACAAATGGACAAGCTGAAAGAAGAACTCGTCGCTGGCCTGGACCAGCTGGCCGCCGAAGGAGCGGAAGTGGGATCTACTGTCCGCCCCACTACTGAAGACGACAAGAAGACTGCGATGTTACAAGAGAGAGCTACCGAGGATTCCCAGCTGCTCTGGGATATTCTGGCTGGAAAGCTTGATGGTTGATTCAAATGTTGTGCTAGTCCGTGCAACAGCCAGCCCGTGGCTGTTCAGATACGCTTCAACTCTATGACTCGTTGTCTACTGATACCGACCGTTGATACTCCCTAGCGATAGTTGCCTAGCAGCTTTGCCACCATGGAGTAAATCTGTATTGCTGTCGCTACCGAAGTACACAGATTGATGGGGTCTGGGAGGCAGAGTCAGATTTACATAGACCAATGGTGGCGCATATATTGACCAAGATGCGCGTCAAGTAAGCCGTCTTCGCGCGCAAAAGCCGCGGTTTATGTGTGTGGTCGCTTCTGGTGTATGCAGACCCACATTCGGAAGATCAATTTACCCGCGAATCACGTGTCACACTAACCTCGCTTCTTTAAATCCGCGGCAAACTTTTCCCCCAAACTTGTACTTCCAAGTCCTCTGTTGACAACAAGTTGACAAGTCCTCAACCAAATAGCGCAAGCAAATGCTACGCTTGCCAATTTCTTTCGCAGAGATTGGAATTGGGCTGCTCAGTCAGACATGATGCTGTCTTCCAACTAATCAACCATTCCACTCCTGAGTAAGTGACGACTTTTTTTTTTCTTTGTTTCTTATGTCTCCGACGACAGCTCTCTTTTGTTGATGATTGGTGCCTTATTATCTTTGTTTCAACCCCATCTGAGTGTACTACGGTCCTCTTTGGTGATAACTGCGCATCCTTTTACCTCATTCGATCTGAACCCAATACTTGTCTATACGCCGTGTGCTGTCTTGTGAATACTGTTCCACACTCATGCTGACTTGCTTGGATATAGGGCCCTATATGGTAAGTATACTCTTCACTTGGATAGCCAAAATGGAATTCAATTCAATTCAATTCAATTCAATCATATCACCGTGCATTGCTCTATCCCGAGACCTGCGCCAGCGCTTCCATTCCGTATTTTGATCCTTCTATTATTCCCTGCCCATTGGTTGTATATAAAAAGTAGCTCAAGACCATGAAATATAATCGTAAACGCCTCCGACCAGCCAGATTCTCCGATCCCTTTCTTTCCTGTCTAAGTCAAGTCAAGTCAAAACGTCTTGAGTCGTAGGCGTAGCACTCCCGTTGGTCCGCTCTTTCCACGCCTTCTCCATAGCACATGTCGCAAGTCGACAGAGCTCATTCACGAAATCCGCTACGAGCTTGACGTGCATGAGCTCATTGACAGAGTATGCCTGCCGTAGGAAGACCCGCTCCAGCATCCCTGTTGCGCCCCTGAGGAGGGCAAGATCCTTGGATGCTTGAGGGTCTGCGGGGTTTTGGAGGACGTTGCAAAATATAGCGAGGAGGGCGGACATGGGGTAGAATATAAGGGTCCTGAGGTACTGTTAGTTATCTGATTGCCCAGACTTTTACAGTTCATTGAGTGTAAATAAGGGGGAAGGAGGGAAATACCAGAAAACACCATCAACAAGGACGTGACCTGCTGTCTCAAGGTAGAGCAATGTTGACCGGCTTGCCTCGACGGAGAGAGCGAGGCTGGAACTCACGCCATCCATTACGCAGCCTTGCGTTGCCCAGGATTTGCAACGGCTGCTCGCCTGATGGATAATGGTCATGCAGAGGTGGTAGTTGAGACGGAGGATGACAGAATGCATGTTGCAGTTTGGGTCGGGTGATTCGTGAGAGAAAGAAAGGGTTGGTCTCCATTTCGGAGGGACGGAGAGGCGCCATCCCTCCAGTTCATCGTCCAATTCACGGATATCCTTTAGGATCTCCGCGTCTGTCTTCTTCATTGCTTTGAATGAGTAAAATGCGCTGTATGCTCGCGCCTTAATGACGCTCAGACGTAGATCTATTGGGAAGATTGGGTTCTCCGGTAGCTCGGTAGAGTTGTGGTGGAAGTCCAGGCTGGCGTACATTTGCTCCACGTAGCCCAGAGGTAGTGTTAGGTCGCAGTTCTCTTCTGAAAATAGCTGAGCTTGTCCTGTTCTGATGGAGACATCCTGCTCAATCGTGTAACAAAGCCAGAACAAATTTCGAAGATGTGTCTTGTACCTCGATTCGGTATCGGTGTATGAGCTGGGGAGCCAGGAGTGTTGGTTGGTGAAGATATGACCACCGAGCATGAATATCATGCGGGCTGAGATTGAGCCGTAGTAATTCGCAGATTGTAGATTGCCTGTAACCAATTCCAACAGTGCCTGAATTCAGACTGAGTAAGTTACCCTAACGCGCTGTAGGTATACAATTATGCGGAATGGGTTCAACATACCATCATTGTAACAGCCTGTAATCCATCTAATGTAGGAGGTTCCTGCAATACCTGACACAACAAATATCGTACTTTGGCTGCAGAAGCCTCCTCATCAAGGTGTGGCAACTTTTGCCCTAGACTCAAAAGACATGGGTTGCAGAGCATCGAGACAAACGCTATGAATGCGAATATGCATGCTATTGAACTAACCTGCGCGCTGTCCGACGAGCCCGAACCACGCTCCTTATATGCAGAATTGATGGTCGTCCAGAAAAGGACGGGGTCGACGGCGGGAAAGACTCGCTGCATTAACGACGTGCGATAAATGCCGAAATTTGCCTCAACAAGGTGACGGGGGGGTAGTTTAAACTCGTTTAATGTCTGAATGTTCATGGGCATGGCACTGGAATTGTGGCCTCGTTGCTTTTCCCATGGGGCGCGGTTTGCATTGAATCGATCAAAAGCGAGCTTCTGGCCAGTACGTGATTGCACCCACTCCTGCCCCTCGGGAAGAATGAAAGGAATTCCTGTGAACAAACTAATTGCGCTCAACTCTCTCCCTGCAAAGTGAAGCGGGACCGAAGAAGAGGCAGGTAATTGTGAGATAGGTGGTGAGTTAGGAGTAAATTCTAGCTTAGGACTGTGGGTAATGGACTGCAGTTGCAGCACAGTCGATTCTATGACAGCTTAGTCCCTGATAACTCCACCGCGAGGACTGGACGTGACTCACCGCGCTCTTGTGGAAGTTTCTCTGAAAGAAGCTTCTCGATTCTCGCAATGCGCTCAGAAAGCTGAGAGTCGTGGACAACTGCAGAACTGAGATTCGGTAAGCATAGACTCACAAGAGTGCTAACGAGTGGCGGTTCAATACTTTTTTGCACTGCCTGCTTGCTTGCGCGCTCTGCGAATCTTGCGCTCAAAAGTACATGGGGTTTCATGGTGGCTACACCAGTTACACTGCGGTACTGCAGCATCACATTTTATCTGCGAGTCATAATTAGCAAGGTCGCCTACCAATGTAACCACTTCCATACCTTCCGTGTATAGCAAGCGTCGCAAGCTCTAGCGGTCCGCTTATTCGTTTGTCGCGCCTCTTCATCCGAGCGCCCAGCGGAATTCGGGGAGGGGTACATGGAGCTTAATCCTGGAATGACATGAAGCTGGAGAATGAAAGAGGTACAGAGTGAGCCTGAAGAAATGATGTAGGATGATAGAAGAGCATGATAGAAATAGAGCAAGAGAGGGAAAGAAGAAGGCGAGTCGCTTCTTGGCTGAAGAACTGGCTGACAAACACCGGCAGCTGGCTTTAGCATCAGAAAATAAAGAAAGCTCACTAAGAAGCGGAGATAAGCTCAGCCAGCTACAATGTCCGTTCTCAAGCACCTAAGTAGGAGTGAAGCATCAGGAGTTCTTTAAATGCGATTTCGTATGGAATTTCTCGTTCTTGGCTATAGAACTATCGCTCATATGCAAGATATCTCCAGTCATCCAGTCGTTAAAAGAGGCAAGAGAACACAGGGTGGGTATACACAGAGCATATACATCGTAAATACAACCAAGCAGTCAAATATATCCAAACTAACGGTAGCCCCTCCGATCAACGGAGAGAGCGTCATTCTTCCTGATGTTACAAGGAATAGAAGGCCTGGCATATGTAAGAATCCGGTGAACACCGAGGATCTCGGGATGTGTTTACAGCATCTCAAACAAAATCACTTCTTCGCCTGCCAGGTTTGGGTTTTTTAAGCCGTGCAGCTGGTTCGCTAGGGAGCAGTCCGGATACAAATTCAGATTTCTTACTGGCGCCTTTTGCCGAAGCTGTCGCCTGCTTCAGCGCATTCTGCACTCGGTCGTCCTGCATCTCAATAACTCTCGGCTCCTTTGTAGATTTCCCACCGCTCGCTTCATCACTAGCTTTGTCCGACGCCGACGGGAGAGCCTTTCGACGCACCAGACGGCCTTCATTGCGGAGTCTCTCTGTTGTGCTTCGTGGTCCGGTTAGCCGAGCAATCTCTAGCCTAACTAGTTGGTAGATCACAGAAAATATGACGATTTCCACCATAGCCAGGAAGGAGATATAGTCAGCGGTGGAGAAGATTGTCGACCAGAGCATTGGTATGAGAAGCCTGGCATACAACAGGTTGAGAAGTAGCGTGGGGCTCTTGATCCGATCACTCATAGATGACGCCCGCCCCATGCCCTCAATTACGGCAACCCAAATATGATCCGGGAGTCGGACATATTTGTATAAATGAAGTATACTCTTGTGAGCCCATGGGTTAGTGATGTGTGTCCGAGAAGCGAATTGAATCTTATCGAGGCCTGGCGGTTCAGCCCAGGCCTTCCATCCCGATCGAAGACATATCGGACAGGCGACGATGTCATTGGTACGCTTAATGCATTTTGTTCCCTGACAATCGAAACATTTCTGAATGTTCGCTTCAAAAACCCTCAGTCGATGCTCCCAAAACGGTAGGAGATTGCCGTTTTTGTCGTAGGGAGTATGTTTCACAAGCCACTTGGACCAGAATTCAAGGATCTCGAAAGCGGTTTGTTCCCTTCCCCATAAGTACTGGTGTTGTTGTATGGCGCAAGCGCAGCCGGGGTCATAGCTCATATTGATTAGCTCGGCTTGCGCCAGCTTTTCCAATCGTTTATACTGCTGGATAGGAGTGGCAGGTTGTCTTTGAACTCGAAAGTAGGAAAGGTTGCAGGCATTGCGATGCTGATTCCTCCGCTTGGAAACGTTCTTCGAGCTTCCGATCCTGTAGAACTTGTTGCGCCCAGTGGGGTCTGCAAAAACATAGGTAAAGCCATCGCCGGCAGGCTTTGATTTCGTTCGTAGAATGTAAGCGACCTCGAGAACGACATCCTCCAGTGGAAGCTGAGGGAAAACCAAGAGCTCATCATGTCCGAAATCCACATTCTCATCCGATTCATCCGATTCATCCGAGTACAAATCGGCGGCTTCGGGGGGGTGTGAGTAACCGCTTCGTGGGATAGCGTCGAAGATTCCTGTCTGCATATCATGCTCATCTGTGTCTTGAAAAGACCCCGGTAGTTTCGAGTCGTCCTCCTGGTTGATTGCGTCAAAGGTGCCCCAGTCGCCGGAGAGCGGCTGGAGGGTTTGGCGGCTTATCATCTCAGGCCGCTTGGCGACACGCACAATTTGGGGAGCGGGGCTCCTCTCGCGGGGCTGGTAAGTTGGATAGACCAAATGATCCCGAGAGTGGCCGCCGTCACCATCGTAAATGTCGTAATCGACGAACGAGTCGCGCTCATTGTCAGGGGTCATCCGCGGATAGCGTGGGAGATCTGTGGAGAGCCGGTGCCTGGTCATCGTTGCGGTGCGTGCTGGACCGCACTTTTTGGGTACAAAATCAGATCACGGTCATTGGCGTGTATACTGTAAAAGGGAAACTGAAGACCACAAGCGGGAATGAAGCAGAAATTGAGAAGGATGGACTGGTCAGGGTCGTGGAAAGTGGCAGCGCTTGATCGCTAAGCGCTAGCTGCAGCCTGGGAGGCTCAGCAGATCGCATGAGGCAAAAACACGAGGAAGGGGAGTCACGGACTCACACAGGGCTGCGACAGCATGTGATCTCCGCTGGCTGACGATCTTCCCACCTGCCTCCACTGCAGCTCTTGGAACACACCCACTCTCAGCGACCGAACTCCCTCTCAGTCTCAGAAGTTGGAACTATGCTAGAGCCAGTACCCGCTGTTGCTTCTTGGCTATCAGAGCTTCATTCGAAGCACCCTTCTCCAAAATCAGCCTTCTGCTTCAGCTCTGCCGCGCAGCAACCAGGTGTGTGGTGGTGACGTCCTCTCTCTAAATTGCACCATTGGACCTTCTCTGATGATTATATAGCTGTCAATGACCTAAAAAGTGTTTAGGTCCCTTCTCCCCATCCTTTAATCTGGTTCAGTCGTGGCAAAGGAAGCAACCGCACCTTGTACAGTCACAGTGCCCGTAAAAGTTATATATAGTTCCAAAATGGCAAAGTCTTCCCAGTCCATCAAGATGTACCTGTTGTGGTCGAGCAGCAACTAGAGCGAGCCTTAGCTACATCCTCGACCGTGGCCCAGTTTCTTCAACCATCATCCATCGCTCGCGCCGACAGATGTCAGGGTCTGAGTATTACTCCTTATTGCGTTAAAACTCCAATATTCAACTCCAGCGGTTGTTCCTTCGGGAAATACTGTGAACTTTCCAAAAAGGGCCAATCCTTCTTTGGAGTGTCTGAATTCGTCATATCTTGTGGTGTCAACATTGTCCAGCTCTCTTGCCTTTACCTAGAGGAGAAAATTCAGCCGTGCGGAGTGACCAAGCTGAAAATTGTTAGGTATGGCAGCATCTGGGGGCAAGTAAGATGCGTGACTTACCGGAGATTTAATCAGATCACATAATATGTCGAGGGCCAGATAGTCCCAAGCCTGTGATATCCTCCGTGGTACAGACAAATTCTCACGACCACCATCAACGAGAAACACACACGATCGTACCATATGCTCAGCTCAATTGAACGAAGAGATTTCCCCGAAAAGATGGTATTCAGATTCATTGTCCTCTGAGCGCGGGGTCCGTCCGAGTGATAATAGCGGTGTCAAGCCTGTTCCGCGCCATCATGTCATAAAATCCAGACCGGCTGACATTGACTTTGGTGGTAAAATTGTACTATAAGGCTGTGAAGTTCTAAAGGACAGGCCGTCGGGATTATCGCGGACTGCATCGGCACATCTCGATAGATCCCACGATTACGCATAAGCCACAAATCCCGATCCCCGGTTAAAGACCAGTAAAGGTTTGCCAGCGAACACCTGGCGAAAACTCGATCGGGATACTTCATCAGCGGGCCGAAGACGGCCAATTCGATCAAGTACAGCACAAAATATCAGCTTCTCTGCCCCGCAGCGGCACAAACAGCCAACCCAAGTATAAGAATCATAGCGAAATTTGTCAAGATCACTGTGCTGATTGCATGCGCATGCATTCCGGCCCATCACCTCGGTACTGGTAGTATAGAAAGGCTGGCGAAGAATAAAGGATTGTTACCCATCTTAGAGCCGAAGAAGAAGAAGAAGCAAATAGTCAGCCAGCGACAAGAGGAGCCCAACCACGACAGCCAAGTTGCAGCTGAAAGACCAATCCCAATTTTGAGAAATTTGAGGCATGTTATTCATTACTGAACTCCCAAAAGTTTGGACAAATCAATGTTGCCTTGAATCGTCTATAAATTGCTTCTGCCGTTCGCCAGAATGTCTAAACAGCACACTTCTCATTCCACCCCCACTGATTGGATCTCAATCCCCCCCTCAAGCCAGACCCAAACAACATGGCCAAGATGCACCAAACGCTATACAAGCAGGTGTGGCAGTCTAGGTTCCCCACCATTGAACTGGGCCAATCTCCATTGTTCAAGCCACCACCATCTTACCTGAGCCTCGAGGACAGAACAAAACTTACACACAAAAGAGCTCGGAAGATCTGCGAAGTATGCAGTGACGTCTCACCTTCGAGTGCAAGTGATTCACAAGCTAAAATGACAGAATAAACTTGACCGTGGAGGATATCCTATATTTGAGCCCGCGGTTCTGGAAGCTGCATACAGACCTTATCGGTGCGATGGAGGGCGGCGCAATAACATTGATTAGTATTCAGTACAATCTGTTTGTTGGAACTGTGGCGCCATTTGCAGCGACACGGCCAGAGCTCCATGAGGTTATCCAGCGTGCAATGAGATTTGAGATATCGTGAGTACACAGTACATGGTCCAATGCAACACTGAAATGGTTTCGTTGACCGGCTATTCAGAGCACAGTTTATGCTCACCGAGGTCGGGCATAGTTTAGATGCGCGAAATCTGGAAACGACTGCGACGCTATTGCTAAACTGCGATTTTGAGCTACACAGCCCTTCGTTAGCCGCTGCCAAGTATGTATATGCTAATTCTCTTACTCGTATATGTCATCTCTAACTCAAATAGGTGTATGCCGCCCACCACAACAAGAAATGGACTTCCCGTCGTTGCGGTTGTTATCGCCCGTCTCATTGTAGAGGGTGAAGATTGGGGTGTTCGTCCGTTTTTGTTCCCCTGGAAGATGGACGGGAGATGTGCAAGGATGTTGTCTCAAAGTAACGGCCTCTCTGTCACCGATCGGTCTGTTCGTCCTAGCTAACGATAGTAGAGTTTTACCCCCCGAGCACTGGCGCCCACCCAATCGACCAAGCGCTCACGCTCTTCAACCGGGTTAGACTCCCAAGCTCTGCACTCCTAGGCAGTCCTAAGAAACCGACAAATGATCGGGACAACTTCCTAGCGACAATTCAGCGCGTCGCTGCAGGGACTCTATTGCTGTCCAGCGTGGGCATCCCAGTCCTCAAAATAGCAGTGTACAACGCGAGCCAATTCAGCCTGAGGCGCCACGTTACTGGACATGACAATGCGCCAATGCCTGTCATTAAGTTCCGCACCCAGCACCTTCCCATTCTCCACACCATGGCGCAATCACACGTCCTCCAAGCGCTCCTGATTGAAACTGGGGCAATATTTCGGAACCAAAAGGTTGATCCGCGGGTTCGACATACTGCCGCGACCATTTTCAAGGCTGCTACGCTTCAGCATTGCCCTAAGAGTATTAAAGCCCTGAATGATGGTTGCGGGTGGCATGACTTTTTCGAGGACAGCCAAATCCTCCAAATAGAAGTGAGTCTACCATTCCGCTTCTCATCAGTCTAGTTAGCTGACCGATCAACCCACAGCTGGAATTCCGCGGCGCAAGAACAGCAGAAGGCGATATCCGGGTTCTTGCAATTCGTACGTCTCCATACCCATCCCTAGAAATAATAACCCCATCAAAGAATGCCAAGTACTCCTATACTAACAACGCCCATCCAGGACTCGCAAGCGAACTCCTCATCGGCCGGTACAAGGTCCCATCGCCTAGAAGCCCAAAAAATCCAATCGCACGGCACGAAGCATCCCTCTTCGCCGAGGGACGAGAACTCCTAAGGAGCATAGACGGCGCCCACCGCAGCGACGATTACAGCCGGAAGATTCTCCCTCTCTCGCTTCCCCTCATCCAAGCGATTGCCTACCGAATGGCATTTGAGGCCGCAGTGCAAGTACAAAGTGACCCGAAGCTCATTTCCTTGTACGAGAGCGGGGTGGTCTTGGAGGACTCGGCATGGTACGCGGAGAAGGGCGGAATCAGTCGCAAAGTGCAGAGGGAGATGGAGGCTCAGGGTGCGGATGCCTTGCTTCCCGAGTTAGAACGCCTGGTCACTGAGATGGGTGCAGAGGCGTCTGATTTGGATATGCTTTTCTCACGGGATAGTCCGACTCCCGTACCTGCTAAGCTATGACCTGCATGGGATCCAGCTGGATTTGCCGTCAGCGGTTTAGCCTAAGTGAAAGAGTTGAGGACTATTCTTCAATATAATCAGCTCGTCGCATCAAACTGGTTTGTAGCCAAATAAGTATAGCGACATCGGATCGGGATCGGGATCGGGATCGGACCAGGATCTGCTGCGATGCGGGGGTATCTATGTATAATGTACTTATTTCATCTATTTAATTCTCCAAATCTCCCATGAAATCACAATCACAATCACAGTCAACCATGGACATCGCCACCTCCCTCCAAACCAACCCCACCACAGTAAAATGCATCGACATGCACACAACGGGCGAACCAACCCGAATCATCTACTCGGGATTCCCCCACCTACCAGGCCCAACCCTCCTTGACAAACGCACCCAAGCCCAATCCCACCACGACCACATCCGGAAACGCCTAATGCACGAACCCCGCGGCCACAGCGACATGTACGGCGCCATTCTCATCCCCGACACGGAACTCGTCCGTAGCGGAGAAGCACACATCGGCGTTCTGTTCACGCACGCCGGCGGGTTCTCGACCATATGTGGACATGCGACGATTGCGCTGGGGAGGTTTCTGGGTTGATACGTGGGATTTAAGTGTGTTTCCGAAACGGGGGGAGTTGGGTGTTGATTGGGGAAAGGGGGCTGTGGCGGTTAGGGCTAGGATTCATGCGCCTTGTGGGGTTGTTACGGTTTCTGTTCCGGTTATTGCTGAGGGTGGGAAGGTGAGAAGTCGGATTCTAGTAGGGGGGTTTCGTTCCTCTCGACGCCGGGGTATGTTGCTGCGTTGGGCGTGGAGGTGGAGATTCCAGAGGAGATTCGGTGGGCGGAGTTAGGGGAGAGAAGACATGTTGTTGTGGATATCAGCTTAGGGGGGGGGGGGGGGGGGAATTTTATGCTCTGGTTGAGGCGCGGGAGATGGGGTTTAGGAATGGACTAGGGGGTGGTGATGTCGAGATGAAAGCCATGGCGGCTGCGGCGAGGAAGCTGAAGGGGTATCTATCGACGCATCCGGCTGTGGTCAGGGCACTGCAACGGGCGGAAGATGAGAGCCTTTCGTTTTTGTACAGTGTTATGGTGGTTGATTCGGAGGCCGGGTATCGGTCAGGCGACGTTGACGCTGACGGGGCAGGGACAGGGGTGTGCTTTTTTGGGGACAGCGATCAGGTTGATCGGTCACCTACAGGGTCTTGTGTGACTGCTCGAAATGGCACTGGCTCATGCAAAGGGCATCAGAGGTCCTGGGCAGAGGTGGGCGTATAACTCTCTTATATCAAACCAGTTTGGAACTGGCGCGTTTGTGGGCAATATCGTCGACGAGAGTACAACAGTGACAGGCTTTAATGGCGATGTCTGGCCAGCGGTGATAGTGCGCGTCGAAGGGAATGCCTATTATACCGGGGCATTGACCTTTATCCATGAGCCAGGCGATGTCACCAGCGAGGCGGGATTCTCCATGGGGGTTTAGTTGTTAAAAAAAAAAATGCATCATAGATGGGACAATTTCTGCCCTAACTCCGATAGCTAACAAGGGTTTAAATCATGCCAGGGCCACCCGATATCATTTTCAGCCCTAAAACTGGATTTGGACCTTCAGCACGCCTTCTTTAGACGGGTGTTGGAAGCTCTCGTAAGCCTTGAGGATTTCGTCGAACCGATATGCTATGAAGCGTTTAGTTAAGCGCAGATATAGGAATGAGGGACACCTGGATTGCCTTACTATGCGTAAATAACTTGGACGGATCAATCTTGTGCGATTGATACAGCTTCAGCAGGGTTGGGATACTAAAAGTATCCACCAATCCAGTCCTGATACCTAGACAAAAAAAAATCATCAGCACAATCAAGCGCAAAAGAACTGTTTGACCTGATCACCTACTGATATTACGATGCCACAGCGCATCAAGAGCCAATTCGGACTTCCCCTCATGCACACCCACATTCGCAATCGATCCCCCAGGAGCAACCAGCCTCTGACACAGCTCAAAGGTCTCCGGCCGTCCTACAGCCTCAACCACCGAATCGAACCCATGGCCACCCGACAACGCATCCAAGTTCTCCATCGCGTCCTTCCGTTTAGGGTTGATAACCTCATCAGCCCCAAGCTTCTTCGCCAGGTCGAGCCTAGTCTCCTCTAGGTCAATCACCACAATCAACGACGGTGTATACAGCTTCGCCGTAAGCAAAACTGATAACCCCACAGGGCCCGCCCCAACAATAGCCACCGTCTTCCCAGGCTGCACATCCGCGCTGAGAGTCCCGCGTTCGTAACCCGTCGGCAACGCGTCAGAAAACGCAACACAAGCCTGGGCATCGATGTTCGTGGGAAGCTTGTATAGCGAAGACGTCGCATGAGGGATGCGGACATACTCCGCGTGGGTCCCGTCAATAACACAGCCTAACTCCCCCCCACCGGTGTGGCAGTGGGAACTGAGGCTTCTGCGGCAGGAGCCGCATACGCCGCAGGAGGTGATGCAAGAGATCAGGACGAGGTCGCCGACGAAGAGATCGCCGACGGCTGAACCTAGGGATTCGATTGTACCTATTCCCTCGTGGCCTAGGACGCGGCCGTGTTCGACGATCGATACGCCTCCGTTTAGGATGTGCAGGTCTGTTCCGCAGATGGATGTGTGCTGCATCTTGACGACTGCGTCTGTGGGGGACTGGATCTTGGGGACGGGCCTTTCTTGCACTTCGCTGGTGCCTTTGGCTGTGTATACGAGTGCTTTCATGGCGTTCTTCTTTGTAGGAGACTGGCGAAAGATGGTTGAGCCGTCTGTGCTAGGAATACGTTCAGGGAAGATGTCCATACCTCCGAGTGGATATAGGCTTTTGCAGGTATACTTGGGGTCACTGTACTTCTCTTGCGGCAGGGCTTTGATAAAGGAAATGGTCTGTGGCCTACACAGACTCCGGGGTTTACAGAATACCGTCGGAGAAAGGTAGACGCAAGGGCTCGAGAATGAGAGTTAACAAGCGGTCGCATACCGGACATGTTGGCAGCCTTTTAAGATGACTAGAAGGTGCTTGGTAGAATCTGAAATTATCCTGCATGACCTCATTTATGTATTCATCCCTACGGGGTCTAGATTTGAGTCCATCCATGGAACACATGGTGGCATCTGATCGGCCATGAGATGTAGGGCATCATGACTGCAACAATCTGGTGGCGTGACGAAGCGTGCTGAATATTTAAAAGATAAAGCCCAAGTTCGACAACCATACTTAATAATCATAGTAATCATAATAATAAAAATACACGATAACAAATTAACAAACCATGCAATAATGGACGGGAAAAACACCCCCATCCCGGAAACCCTCTACCACATCCTCCTCACAACATCCCACCTCCACAAGAACCCAACAAACATCATCGAAAAAGTCCGCATCCCAGGAACATACACCTCCCTGCTCGCCGCCAAATCCGCCGCCCACAGCTGTCTCTACGACGCCGGATACGAACGAGACTGGTTCGAGCACTACGAAGTCAACCCTAGCCTGCACCATGAAACAGACGAAAATCTCGGCGAACGACGAGGCCTAGTCGTCTACGCGACCGCGCCCGACGGAACAGCATTCCGGATCCGAATCGATACCACGCCGAACGATCACAAACTCACGGCTGGGTTTGAGGACGGCCGGGTTGCTGTTCCGCTGTACTATGTCCTTCTGGCGAACGTGGAGTATACGGGGGATGAGGGGAGTTCGGTGCGGGATATTATTGTTGAAGGGGCGTTTACTTCGTATGAAGAGGCTAGAGGGGTTGCGAATATTGTGCTGCTTGATGAGAAAGAGGGGGTTACGAAGGATAGCTTTGTAACGTATACTGAGGCTGGGCCGGATGAGAGGGATTGTGGGTATGGCGAGAATGTGGTTGTGCATGCTGTGACCGACTATGGGACTAATTATTTGGTGACGGTGATTAAAACACAGGAGCTGCAGGCTGTGAGTGTTGCAGAGGCGGCTATGAGGATTCTTTGAACTGTATAGGCTTTGTACGGTGGTTAAAAAAATGTCTCGAAGATACATTCAATCTCTGGGACGTCATACCAAGACTCGACCACAACTACAGAACAGACATGGATACATGGATATAATAAGAAAAGCATCAACTAAAACAAATACATCCAGAATCACCATCCCAACCATAACATCTTAACCAGCCCCTTCAGCCTCCGCATCTCATATATATATCTATATCCCAAAACCCCACACTACAGCCAAATGTCAGACCTTCAACATTCCAACCCATCAATAATCCAAGGGAACATACCGGCAAATCACATAACAGTGCAAATACAGCAATCGCACTCTGTATCGCAACAGTCGCATCCGAAGCATGGTTTCGAGACGGTCTTGATGGGCTTGCTGATCGAGGAGCCAGAGCTGGAGCCCGAGGAGGGAAGTGTCCAGTCTAGTGGAGTGGAGAGGGAGGAGGAGCCCATTTTGGCTTCTTAGATGGAGTGATAAGAGAATACTCAACGTTCGTTCTTTGCTTTGATGAAGACGATGGAGAGGATATACCAAGTAAAAGACAGAGTCGGGGCCTAACCACGTACACGTGGGGAACTCGCTAAGAATAGCAATGGCTGATCCTTACGCTTTACGCTACAAAGAAAGGTGGCATGGATGCAGTGTAGACAGAAACTTATGAATTTCTAACTAACAGTATATACAGTCAAAATGAACTTTTTAAGTGGTTATCTTCCCATCATAAGTCATTGCCATTCATCAATCTGGCAGTCCGTGGTCATCGCGCACAAGGCTCACCGGCCTGGCGCGCCGGGGTATCTTTCTAGTAGTCGTCCGAAACATTTCCAGTCTATCCATTACTTTAATTGGCATCCGTAACTCATCAATGGCGAGCTGTGTATACGTGTTCACAGCTGCTCAGCCCAGGGCGCAGCACCGGGCTGCATTTGGTTCAGCCACTTGACGAGCTCGATGAGCTCGGCCCGGCGCTCGTCCTCAAGCTGATCGGCACCGCCAAAGAGAACGGCCTGGAAGATGGGGAGGAACTGTGGTGTGAGCTCGCGGACGGTGGGGTCTTCCCACTTGTACATCTGGCAAACCATGCGGTACAGGGGGTCGTTCTCCTCGTAGTCGTTCTTCAAGGGGAGAATGGTGACCAGGACAGGGAGAACATCCTTGATCGGGACGCTGTCACGGTGCTTGAGGATCATACGGCTCAGGCAGCCAGTGGCATTGTCTTGAAGGCGGGAGACATCCTGGTGCAGGCACTGCTCGAGACGGCTGAGGATGGTGGGGAACTCCTTGACCAACTCGTTCGAGTCAGAGTGCTCGACAAGACGACCAACGGCGTAAGCAGCGTTGGACTTGGTTTGAGGATCCTCGTCGTTCAGGCGGTGGACGAGAAGCTTGAGGAAAGAAGGAGTGAACTGGGTAGCCGAGACGCCCATGCCGTTGATGCACTCAGCGAGGACACCGACGGCAGTGGCACGCTCAATGGACTCGGTGCTGCCAGCATAGCGAAGGACAGTCTTCTCGAAGACCTTCCAGAGCTCGGCGAAGCTGGGACCAAGAGCGGCAGCCATACCAGACACCACATCAAGAGCAGTGTCGACGACGATCCAATCAAATTCAGAAGTCTCCTCAGGGGCCTCATCATCATCCTCGGTGAATTCAAGCTGGCAAGGGTGCTTCTTGGTGATGATATCAGTGATCATCTGGATGACATTGTGGAGGGTAGTCTCGTTGGCAATGAGAGCGGGGCCGCAGAAGCGCAGATTCTCTGCCATGTTGCGGTTGATATCGGCAACGGTAGATCTAGTAAGGGTGGGTTAGCGAAGCTTGCAAAAAAATACCATCCAAAGATAACAATGTAGGGCAAGAAACAAATCAGAAGTAGATCGTCGTTCACATCAATCACAACTTGTGTGTCAAAGTGAGCTGGGTTAAACGAGTAGTATCATCATGTTATGCAGAGCACTGCACGTAAAAAAGAAGGCAGTAAAAAAAAAAAGAAATATAAAACAAACATACCGGTCATCTTCTTCCTTCAACATCTTGATGGTGGCGGTCATGAGGATCTCGCCGAACTTCTTGACCTCCTTGGCGGGCTCGACCTGCAGGGGAAGACCGGCTTTCCACTTGGGCATCTGACCGGACTCCTCAGCAATGGAGAAGAGCATGGCGTAGGAGCGGTGCATGGTGCTGATGGTAGCCTTACGGACACCCTCATAGGGGTGATCCACAAGTGGCATAACCATCTCAATAGTCTTCTCGAAGTAGGGGAGGTATGCGTTACGGGTGTGCGTGACAAGATCACCGATAATCTCAATGGCAATCTCTTTCTCGAGAGCGAGAGGAGTAGTGGCGGTGATGTCATCCCAGTCATCCTCATCCTCGTCGAAATCGACGTCTTCAATTTCGCCGTCCTCGCCAACGGGCTCGTCATCATCTTCGGCGCTAGCAACCTTGACCTTACGGCCGGCAACAGTCACCTCCTTGCCAATGAGATCCTTGGCAGCCTCACCAAGAGACAGCTCGAGGTCCTCATCCTCCTGCTCAAGGCAGCTGAACAGACCCTTAACAGCACCGTCGAGGAAGGTAGCAAAGTGTTCGCTGTAAACCTTGGCCATGGCACCCCAGAAGATGTAGGTGCTCTCCTTAAGACGGGAGTGGCCCAGGTGAAGAGCTTCCTCAGTAGCGCGCATGAGAGGCTCGACATAAGGTTGATAACGCTCAGGGCCGGCGGCAGCCGCCATTTCACCCATCGCGTCAGTGACGCTTGCACGAAGGTCAAGCTCCTCCTCGCTGTCCTTGACGGCAGCAAACTCCTGGAGAATATGCATGGAGTCGTCGAAGTATGGCAGGAAGGCCTCACCAGAGGAAGAAGCAAGGGAGCCGAGAGCGCCGGCGGCGAGACCCTTGATTCTGAAGTTCGGGTGCTTGAAGAGCTGGTGAAGGATGGGAACAAGTTCGCTCTGGTAAGGAGCAACCTCCTTCTCGTCCAAGCCGTCGACGACGGCATCAATGGCACTGAGACCGGCCTTCATGATGTCGACGGTAGGACCCTCTTCCTCGCCCTTGGACTCCTGCATAGCGCTGGCGAGGTTTTGGAAGAGCAAAGGCATAAGCTTCTCATGCTCGCGGTTGAGATCCTCGGTGAGGTCATCCGCCAACCGAGCAACAGCGTGCAGAGAAGCTTGGCGAACTTTGAGTTCACCGTCAGCAAGAAGCTGGAGGACCATGGGCATGATCTCCTTCATCTGAGTGCTGATGAAGTCAGGGGCACCCTCGACAACCATGCCCAATGACATGATACCGGCGCGGCGGTAGTCAGGGTTGGGGTTGTTGAAGTACTGGCCGAGGGACTGGAGTAGAGGAACAACCACCTGGCTTGGGGGGAGGCTCTGAGCGAGCATGTCCAGCAGACCAAGGGCAGAGCGTGCGGGAGTGATATCGTCGTCGTTAGGTGCCGCGTCGCCGAGCTCAGTGACAATCTGTAACGCAGTGCGGGCAAGCTGCTCGCCGAGACGCATACCCTGGATCTTGAGCTTACGGTACTGCACACACTGCATCAGGAAGCTGATAGCCTGAGTACGGGTGTCTTCGTCGACTTCAGTGTTGGCGGCCATCTCGTTCATGAAGATGACTAGGTCCTTCAGGTGAACGGTCAAGAGAGCGGGGTCGAAACCGAGAAGAGTTTGGAAGACCTCGAAAGCTTGCATGATCTGATCGTCCTCATTCTGGTCGATGGCATCCTTGAGAACAGCGACCATAGTGGGAACAAGGTCTTGGAACGCCTTTACGGGTCCCATGTTCTCAGCGGAGTCGAGGTACATAGCCAACTTGCCAAGGGCAAGAAGAGTGTTGATGCGGACTTCGGCGCTCTCAGGGTCACGGATGGTCTTGTCAAACAGAGTGAAGAGCTCCTGGAACCTCTCCTCGAAGCCTTCTCCCAAGGTCTCGAGAATGGTGAACAGGATGTAGAGGGAGACAGCACGCTCGTCCTTGTTTCCACTGTCGGCGGCGCGCATGAGGAAGCCGGGCAGGTCAGTCCACTGGCCATCCTCCAAATCGACCTTGGCAACGGCAGAGATAACATGGGCAACGGAGTGACGGACAGGGGCGTTGGCCTCGCTGACTCCGGAGCGAAGAAGCTGTTCCCTAAGAGCAGGCTTTCCTTCCGCCTGCACCTTAACCCAGTGCTTGCTCACCAACGACCGAGCCTCGACGGCAGCGAGATGCCTCAGCTGCCCATCTTCGTGACCGGTCGCGACCTGGATAAGGAGGACAAGCGACTCGGGGTGCTTGTAATACTCGCGTTGAAGTATTCCGGTTGCCTCCTTAACGTTACCCTGGGTAGCTGCAATCGAGGTCAGTAACGAATGCTAATCACACGCGGCAGTCCAGAACCAGTAGGAAATACTCACGATTGAGGACGATTTGCAGCTGCTGCAGAAACCGTTGTTGATCCATGATGGATTCAAATGTGCAGAGTTTTCAAACTCTTGAGCAAAAGGTAGGTGGGGTTATCCCTTGACCTCTACAATGCGTAGTAGGACGTTTCAAGGGACTGAAATGGCTGTCTGCACACAGCCAGACAGCACAAGGGGTATCACAGAAATATGCACAAAAGAAAAAGAACAAGCAAAAAGGAAAAGGAAAGGGAAGATGAGGGAGAGAAAGAAAAGGAGAATTGTTGTGGAGGGGAATGCCCAAAGCAGAAAAGGACCGGAAAAAAAAAATTTAGGGAGCTTTAGCCTTGGCACGATCATGTGACCTCTTCATATCAAAACAACAGCCAAAGCATCAACGCGTCTTCTTATCTCCTTTGTTCTTCACGTCGAGTCCACTTGATGGAGTCTGAAACTAAGACTCCAATCAGTGTTATCACAACATGATCTTGCTCTTTATTTGTTCCCCACTACTTCAATTTACCCGTTATACCTGACTGTCTTCATTACGATCAGCCACAGCTTACACCAGGGTTTACAAATTGTAGTAGAGTATCAGTAGTATCCAAAATCGGTTCAATTCCATGATACCCCCTAGGTAAACAAAAACATAAAATCCAGCCTCCAATCCAACCGTGTCGCTCTTAACGTATGCTACTGTAACAAGGGGCAAGTAAAAGACGATTATATGGTGACAGTGTCATGCTTCAACAATCGCGCGCAGGAACGCGTAGTAGGGTCAGGAAGTTGGTCGTGCAGAGGTGTTTGCCGCGAACCAGCGCGACTAATATTCGTCCGAGTCATAATCATCGTCAACTAGCAGGGAGCGGTAGCCTCTAGATGCAAGGTTCTCTTCTAGGCCCCCATTACTCTCGGGGTCAGCGTACCCTGGAAAACGTTAGCAATCTCGATTAAAAGCTAGGATTAAGTTCAATGCTAGTAACATACCGTCTCCACCAAAATAGCTAAGCGCCACAGGTAAGAAAATGAGCGCATGGGTCGCCGCAAAAATGATCAGCGCCAACCACACCCTGAAGTAGTAGATCTCGAAGATCTTGCTCCGGGTGAATGCTAGAACGCAAACTCCCAGGAGTTTGGTAATGGTAATGCCGCTAAAAACGCTGCCGCCGACATTGACCAACGCTGTCCAGGCACGGGCGTCCTTGCCGCGGAACTTCGTGGGCGCGGTATCCATGATAGCGCGGGCGGGGAACATGAAGGCTCGGGCGATATGGGCGCAGAATTCAACACTAATGCCTACACATATGACCAGGTTGACCAGGGAGACAGCATTCAGCGAGACACCAGCGATGGCCATAGAGCCGATGATATCGACCACGATCATGACAACAGTCGCCGTAACGACGGCCCCTGTGGCAACGGACCCGAGGAGGGTAGAGGCAATGGCGAAAATAATCGCCACTGCAGAACCAAGTAGAGTCCCAGCCACCTGGACAATAGAGACATACTGGTCGAAGAATATGTAGGACTTGGAATATGGGAACACGTCAATACCGTGCTCTTCTGATATTCCCTGTGCGATGCGTCGAGCGGAGATATAAGATTTGATGAAATCATCCTGTGTCCTTAGTGGGGTATGGGAGGTTCGGAAATGACTTGCGTTAGTCGTGACGAGTCTCCGGTCGAAGACAAGGGCAGTGCTATATGGTGCTTTCCCACCGAGAGGACATGACGCATCTGTGGGAGAGTCGATCCATTTCTCAAGATAGTGGATAAACTCCGACCCTTCCGGCATGCCAGACAAGCTGATATTCCAGGCTGGTGTTCTATCCTCAAAGCACAGGTCACCGTGTTCATAGCAGCAATCCTGTTGTGGATTGAGCCAATAGAAGAAATCGTCAATCCAGCTGGCGGTTGAGCCGGAAATATACGATACATTCGGTCGCTTCGACTCTTGCTCCAGTACGAATGGTAATGAGTATTCCTCACATGTTGTGAACCGGCCGCAAAGTTGCTGTTGGTGTTGTCTTTGGGTTATATTCACGTTCCGAGTGACGAAGTAGACGGGAGGGCCGCTACCAAAGTACTCGCTAAGGTCATCGAAATACTGAATCAGATACGAGTCGCTGGGTAGTGCAATTCGCTGGTCCAAGCCTAAGGACACTTTTGGAATCAATGCCAATCCGGCGGTTAGAATGCCGAGGAAAATGATTACCACCAGGACCTTGACTCTGCGGTTGAGGAGGTAAGGCGCGTAGACCTTGCGGATCAATTTCTGAAGGGCGCTTTCTCCGTCCTGGTCCTCAAAAGTCCGGTCCTCCGGCGGCATACCCGAGTGAGCCTTGCGCACGGTCAAACAGGGGATGCAGTCTGCACGGAGGCTTTCCACGCGCTTTTGATTCAAAGCAAGCACGGAGACAAACATTGTAACCTGCAGGATGGCATTGATGAAGACAGCACCAGCCGCGTAAACGGCAAAATTTCGGACAGCGGGCATTCCAACAAAGACACCCAGTGCGAAGGCAATAGTCTCCGTGATGGCAGAAAGGAAAATGCTAGGTCCAATTCGACCAAGGGCTCGAGAAATGCGGTCATCAATCTCTTCATCGGGATGACTGACATTCAGCCGCTCAAATTCGTGGACTATTAGGAAGATATTGTCCACGCCCACGGCCAAGACGAGGAAGGGGATGACCTCGGCGATGATTAATGTCACTTTGACGCCCGCAGCGGAGAACAGCCCAACTGATGCGGATACGGACATCAAAACAATGATGATGCCCACAACGCCGAGGGTGAACTTGGACTGCACGAGGGCATTAGACGGGTTGGTGAGCAAGGACCTCCAGGTCACGGTCACAGACCCTAGAGCCAAGGACGCGTAAATGAACATAATGACATAGCTAATAACAACAATCTTGGCATCGGTATTGCTTGACTTGTTCAATTCTTGTTCAACGCTTGCTTCCGTGGTGAAAGAGACACGGAGTCCACGGTCTCTGGCTTCTTCTTGGACTACCTGGAAGATTCGTTTAAAACTGTCTTCCCAGTCGACAGCCTTGGCCTCACCATCGGAGCCTTGGGCATGATTGTTGACAACCCAAGTCACTATAAGAGCTTGAGAATCGAGGATGTTCCCTGAACCTTCATAGCCGCCCAGAATCATTTCTGGTTTTAGAGGTTGTGAGAAATCTGGGAGACAGTCCACATCGCCCGGTGAGTTGGTGCAATGGGTCAGGCGATCCTCCCAGGTGTCTGGATCCAGGTTCGACACAGAGCCACCGAAGTAGCCAGTCACCGACTGAATCACACACGCATCGCCGGTAGGTTTAAAACAAATATCATCTAGGGTCAATCCAAGATCTAAGGAGATCATGCGGCGAACACGAGACTCAACGTCAAACCACCAGGTCAAGGTGTTATAATCAAGGACCTTTCCATTGCCATTAACCGAGTCATCGCTGACAAGGAATGCTTGCTCCGCGCGATAGAAAGGTCCAAAGTTCTCATCAAAGAACACCTTTTCTTTGGCTGCTGCAGAAGTAGGGCTTACCCAGAGATGCACGGGGTCTGTCTCAACAGAGAACCGTAGCCACCCCAAGCTCAAAAGTACGACCGCAACAACACTCGATATTATCGTTAATGCAGGAAAGCGGGCACAGACGGACCCAATGCGGCTGAACACGGTGTCAAGCACGGAATTTAGCTTATAGAACCCATGAGGGTACTCAAGGTGGCCGCCAGCGTGGACAATATCGCCCTCGTCTTCATCATCGCTCGGGCTCGGGTCCTGCAGAAGCCGCACCCTTTCAGGCTTTCGGTATCGGTGTTCTTTATACGTGAAGTAGCTTGAAAAGCCAGCGACGGCAAGCAAGAAAACAGAATAGACAAGAATGACTGCGAACGACAGGCAAGGTAGAAGGCCGACGTGGCATTGCTTTTCGGTCTTCACTGCAGGAAGCTCGGGGCACACCTCCGGGCAGTCGACACAGGAGCAACGGTATGCTGGGTCGGCATCATTGCATGCCTTGGGGTGAATATCGAGAGTCTTCATCCCATCGGAGTCTTCTGGGGGTTCGGTGTGGTAATTAATCTGGAAAGGGCTTCCGAGAAACTTCTTGTCGCCTAGAAACTTCACAAACTGCTCGTAATTCTTCGCACCGCCTCCAATGAAATCAATCGCCTTGCCACCCGACGCGCCGTTTTTGACGTCCTTGCAGCTGTCGTAAAACCCGCTTTGGTACTCCTCCGACCATAGATTGTCGACTTCCGTGACTAGTTTCTTTCCGGAGCTTGTCGGTTCGGTTTGGGTGACATTTAAAAAGAGAGACTGGTCCGGCGAGCACGTGAAGGTGCAGAAGATGTTGAAGAAGTTGTCTTTGCAGGCAGGGCAGGAGGAGATGATTCCCTCGGCAAGCTTCAGGTTACTCGAAAGTACACCGATCTAGGTAAAACAAAGGGTTAGAACTACTGCTGTCACCTCAAGCTTCTCCCGTATTCTCGTAACTCACTTGTTCGTCTTCGCAGCATACTGGGCCTTCCTCCCATTTCGGGCCGCACAGGTTCACCAACTTCTCCCTCACCGCCGCCTCAGGCACCTTCGCGAGGCCATTATCAGGACATGGTAGCTGTCCACCAAAAAATGACTGTTTTCCGCAGTGACCGCGGATAGCACATCGACCCTTTTCGTGGATCTTCGTCTCCCCTTGGGCGAGGGACTGTGAGGGGAAGCTCAGGGCCGCCGCGATGGAGATCAAGCGGAGTCCCCGCATCATGTTGAGGGGTGGACTAGAAGCGCAGTGATAGCAAAGACATTCAAGTAATTGGCAATGCGGAATTCAGGGGAATACAGGGGAATACAGCAAAAAAGGGGAATGGATAGCAGGACTCTGGATGACCTTGGTATGACGATGTTGCTGTCCTCGCGTGTGTCGGCCGAGCAGGAAGCAACTGACGATCGGATCATGAGCGCCAAGACAATACGTAAGCGGTCACGGTCGCGGTCGAGCTTCCGAGGCTCGGTGCCTAAGGTGTCCAGGCCATATTGCTCGTATCTACCAGCCTGTGTGCCTAACTTGCACATCACTATAGGGGTAGAAGCTTCTCAAGCTGTACGAGGTGGTGTCTAGTAGCCCGTGCAATCTGGTTAGCATCCTACCTAAATTCACAGCACATATAAACAAACCCCACCCAGTACAAAGAAAAAAAATCTACAAATCCGCAAGAATCCAACTCAACAACGGATCACCAACCAACGCCTCATAACTCCCAGGCCTCAACGTAGCCGAGATCTTCCAGGGCACTGGTTCCACTGGCTTCAACTCTCGCGTACGCTGGGGGAGCATGACACACCCACCAGGCATCATCCCAAACCCAGAATCAAAGATCTCAATATATCCTAGACCTGGACCAAAATTCAGGGCGAAGACCCTCAGATGTCGCCAGCTTGTTATCACAACATCTGTATGCGAGGGTTTCGTGTATGGTTAAGGTGACTTTGGCGCGGAGATGGAGGGCGAGTTGGGTGAGGTTGAGGGGGTCTGGGTCGTTGTCGCTACCTTGTTCTGTGTTGTTACCATCTTTTCCGCAGTGGATGGGACTCCAAAGGGGGTAGATCATGTTGCCGAGGTAGGTCTCTGGCAGTGGAGGAGTGATTCGGCGGCGGAGATCTGCGACCATCAAGATATGTGTGGTATTGCCGTTTGCTGCTTCACCCGGGTGCAGAACTCTGTCGAGAGAGATGCCCAATGCAGCGGTAATAATGTCGTTAGTGGAGAATGGTGAGGACGGATTGAAGGGTTGCTAGAATTGGGGAAGAAGTTTAGTACACAGAGCCTTCAGGTTAGCTGCCTTGTCCGCGCTGATTGTGATACGATGACTGGCAGATGCTGAAGCTATAGCGGATTCCACTGGTCCCCATTGCTCGATAGAGAAGTTGGAGTCGAAAGCTAGAGGACCGAGCTCCAGGGAGTGGTCGAGGCGCGTCTGGCATTTGGATGGCCAGGTTGAAACCTGGTTGCGCAGGTCGGTGCCACTGCTCGAGATAGTCTGGGTGACAGGCATCTGCACCGACTCTGGCGATTCAGCCGCCGCTGCATTGCAACACCGGATTAGCGCTTGAAGGATAACTCCAGCACTGGAGCCGTCAAAGGCCACGTGCATAAAAGACATTACGAGGGCGACTTTGGTTGGGAAAAGATTGGCCTGGAAACGCAGGATGGGGCGCTGTTGCGAGGCTGGGACAAAACAACGGTACGGGGAGATACTCGTGCGTTGGATGGGGTTGGAAATCTCCATCCTTATCGAAATGCTTCACTGCCAGCATCGGAACCTCGTGAAGCGCGCCGTGAGGGGGGTGTATATATCCCCGTGTCTCAGGTTGGCTGTGGACAGCGAGCCAAGGAAGCTCCGCGAGGAGCTTTCTAATTCCGTTCTGGAGGGTTTGAACACTGGTACTGGGGTCATTGCTGCTGAAGTACAGCATGTAAGGGAGATAGACTTTCGCGGTGATATGGTCCAGCGGCGTGAGGCCGATGGGATCAAACTTTGTCGCCATATTGTGTAATTGTCGGTGACAGGGATGGGATGGCCGAGAATTGCAATTGAGCTTAGGAACAATTCAATTGTTACTCAGTACCAAAGAGGGGGACCGTCTCAGCCTGGAGGGAAGACACTCGCTGATCAGTGTCAGACTGGACGCCGTACCCATTGCCTGTGGAGCCCTAACTTCTAAGTCCCCCCACACCATTCAATTTCGAAATTATTACACTGGAACAAAGTACAGAGATTCCTCTGCTAGAGTCTGATTTCCACTGCCAGCCACGATAAATACATGGGAATTCTTGCTTGACGTTGAGTTCTACATGTGCACATCACTGGTGATACTTGTATAATAAGACATCAAGTATTGTCTAGCGGGAGCCATATGGTATCCGATGCCATAGAATGTGAGGACGATTGATAGAATTGCGAACTATCTCTACATAATCCAGGCTTCGTGTCCTCCCTATATGGACGGTCGGATACTAATTCTAATTACATACCATCGTGTAGGTGCATTCATGCATAACGCTTTTAAGCCCTATCAATGGCTTCAATCTCTGCTAGATTCGGAAGTATCGGGGCCTGCGGACTTGGCGGGGTTAACGACGTTAACAGCGGAAAGAGATCCGCAGCTTCATCCAGCTTTAGATTTTCGCCGTCCCCCTCTAAGTCTCTTCCTGCCAGGATCAACTGTTTAGAAGAATATCCCGTGCAACAATGTCAACCGCTACCAGACCCATAATCACCCTCGAGGAGCACTTCCTCTCCCAAGCCGCCACCATCTGCCCCAATGCCCGCAACGAAAGCTTCCGCGCCATCCCCGGGCTCTTCAACAAGTTCACCGAGCTCGGCCCCAAGCGCATCGCAGACATGAACGCCGGTCAAGTGACAATGCAAGTCATCTCCCACGGACCTGGCGACCTGAACCCAGCCCAATGCCGAGAGGCCAACAACCAGCTCGCCGAAGCCGTGCACGCCCATCCAAACCGATTCGCCGGCTTCGCTGAACTACCGATGGACGAACCCCAGGAGGCCGCGAAGGAGCTCCACCGGTTATGCTCCAAAGACTCAACCGATAAGATACCATTTGTCGGGGCGCTCGTCGACAGCCACACAGAAAGCGGACTATACTATGACGGTCCCGAGTTCGACGTTCTCTGGGACGAGGCAACAAAACTAGACGTACCAATATATATCCACCCAACATGGCCGACTGAGAAGCTCTTCGCAGCTTATGGATCTCCCAACGTTCCCGAGGACGTGACGACTGCTATCCTTGCGTTCGGGTTCGGCTGGCACAGTGACGTGGCGCTGCATATCCTGCGCCTATATGCCGCGGGTGTATTTGACCGGTTCCCCAAATTAAAAATCATCATTGGCCATATGGGCGAGATGATCCCGTATATGCTGCAGAGGATCGAGCGGGTGTCTTCGCGATGGGGGAAGGAGAGGTCGTTCCGGGAGGTGTGGGATAATAACCTGTGGTTGACGACGAGTGGGAACTGGGCGTTGGATCCGCTGGCTTGTATTTTGCGGAATACGAAGCATGAGAGGATTATGTATAGTGTAGACTATCCGTTTGCGAATAGTGGCGCGGGGTTGAAGTGGTTGGAGGAGCTGGAGGAGAGTGGGATGGTCACTGCAGAGGCGTTGGAGGGTATTCGGTGGAAGAATGCGGCTGAATTGTTGAAGTTAAACGTGAGCCCTGCTTTGTAGATACCTAGATCTGGCTATCATCCTGAGCATAGGCAAGCCAACATTGAGTCTCGGAGGATCACGGAGGTTACATTCGCAATTAACAGCCTCCAGCCAACCTGAGTACATTTGAATATTGTATACCTTTTGTAATTTTTTTTTCCCTCCCCCCCAAGAAATTGTTCACAATGCTGCCGCAGTGCGTAAAACCTGCAGCATTATCAAACCACTAGTAGATAGAAGAACAACCCGCATGAGAGCCACTTGTGGCTTTTCAGGCTGTCGTAGGCCGTCTACAGCCGATAACACATCAAATACCGGTGCTGATATTATGTTCACGTGGACTAAAATACGATCATCGCCGGGTGATTTGAGGAGCTACGGTGTAACATACAAGGACGAAGAAGTATTCCATTCAAAGAAACCTCGGGAGAGTAGGTAAAACGCAGCGCTTGAACTATACTCAAGAGTCTCATCAAGCAGAGGTGGCAGCATCAGTATCAACCTCCTCCTTAAACTTCTCCGCAACAGCCACATAGCTACCAGTATGAATCTCCCAAAGCAAACCCGGCCCAACAGGCTTCCAACCAAGCTGTTCAATAGCCCTCCGGTTTGAAGCCCGGTTCGTGATTCCGATGAACGCCGCCAAAAACGGACCCCAGCGCGCAACTGCGTCGTCCGAGGTGATAGATCTAGCCGGCACTTTCACGAGCTCGCTAATTGCAGCCGCAGTGGCCTTGTACGTGGTGGTGGTGTGACCGGTGCCGTTGAAGACGTCGCCGGCCTTTGCATTCTTAGCGGCAAGCAGGTATAGTTGTGCGGCGTCGTCGACGTAGACATCCGAGAAGCAGTACTCGCCATCGCCGATGTAGACGGACTCGCCGGATTTGAGGGCAAGTTTGATGAGCTGCGCCGCGAACCCGGTGGTGTTTCCGCGGCCATAGACGTACTGCGGGAGACGGATAGAGACGACACGCACACCCTTGGCAGTGAAGGTGAGGGCGTGCTCCTCAGCAACATGGCGATTCCCAAAGGGGTGGTCTGCCTGCGGGGTCGTTTCGTCGGTTTCGCCGCCGTTGGGATCAGCTTGGACGCCGGCTGTGCCGTTGGTGACGATGAGGGCCTTGTTGGTTCCCTCGAGGCCCTTGGCGAGGGCGCTGACGGCGGCTTTGTCGAGGTTGAGGAGCTCCTCGTAGGGCTTGGAGAAGTCGTGGTCGAAGGCGAGGTGGAAGACAATGTCGGCGTTTTTGCTCTCCTCTGTGAGGAAGTCGGCGTCGTTGAGGTCGCCGCGGACGGGGGTCGCGCCGAGAGACTTTAGGAGGGCATCGCCTTCTTCACGGCGGGAGAGGCCGCGGACGCTGTAGCCTTCTTTGACGGCGAGTTCGGTGACGACGCGGCCGATGAAGCCTGTTGCGCCGGTGATGAAGACCTTCTGGGACATAGTTGTGGTACGCAGTGGTTTGTGAGGGAGGGAGACAGACAGGAATCGCTAAGCTTGAGAGAGGGGGTAAGCAACGGAGTGAGCAGGGTTTGGGAGGGGTTATAAGCAGTAGACGACTGGATGGTTTACAGGATACCATCGGTTTGTGTTTCACCAAGGGCACAGTGAATGCTTCTAAGCTGACGGACATAACGGATTTAACCGACCTGTCAACAGTGGCAACATCAGATGAGCTTAGCATGTTCCATTTAATTGTCCTACCAAGTCGGCTGTACATGGAGTTATAGTTTACACAACATGATTTTTGGCTGTTAATGGTGGTTGGTGGAAGACTCGCTGTTCCAACTTCTTATATCCGGACGCCACATGGATACGCTGGATGGTTCGAAGATGCTCCATGGCTAACCGATCACTAATCATAAGCTACCCCTTAAGTAAGAAGTATTCGCCGACTTCACCACCTTAGGGTGTCATTGGCAGAGGCAAAGTTGCATCAGCCTGGTCGGCCTTTCGGAATACCGACGAGTTCGGCGACTAAACCACGACCAGGAGTTTACGGGGAGAATTGATCTTAGAATCAAGGTCCCGAAGTCAGTTTGATCCTGCACTAACACGGGTTAGGCTCTCCAACCTACTATCTGATAAAATAGATTTAATGGGCTATATGAAACCACCCAAGTACTACACCAGGTGCTACTGATTCTCCACCAAAAACTGCCTGAACCAAGCAACCACCGCATTTTTCCCTCTCTCCATGGCAGCCCTCTCCCCAGGCTTATTCTCATCGCCACGCACAAAGCAAGAATGCACAACGCCAGGGAAATGCTGATAATCAAACGGCACCTTCAATCTCTGCAGCGCCTCAAACGTATGCAGCTTGAGCTCCGCCGAATACGCCTGATCAATCTCTGGCGCAAGAATCTGCACAGGGACAGCAGCTTCATCAAGATCCCTTTTAACCAGGAGCGAGGGATGACCGATGGAGATGCAGTCCACCAACGGCGCAGCTGCATGTTCCTTCGCACCCAGCCGCAACGAAGCCCACCCGCCGTAGCAATACCCCACTGCACCGATTTTCTTATACCCAAGTTCCTGTTTCAATGCCCGGGCACACTCAAAAATCTCCGGCTCGCGCTGCTCCCGGCCGTTCCGCCCTATGAATCCGTGTAGATCGAGCTGGTCGAATTTCTCTTGGGAAACAAGGTCGAAGTCGAGAACCTCGCCACCGAAAAAGTCTGGCACGTAGACTGTTGCGCCGATTTCGCGGGCATAGTGGTCTGCGAGGATGCGAATGTTGGGGAAGGTCCAGCCAAAGAGGTCGGCGATGAAGAGGATCGCGATCTCATTGTCATTGCCGGTGATGTAGACGTCGTTGTTAGCGAGCCGGTCGGTGCGCCCAGTGGGTGTGCCTTCCCATGCGAAGCCTTGGATGCAGCACTTTGAGAACGACATAATGGCTTGGAATCTTGACCTGAAGTTTGAATGTTCTACCGACGATGTCGAATTTATAAGAAAATCTACAGGTAGGGCACGATGGTATCTACTTCCGCGCCGAAACGGGGGAACATCGCACGTCATTTCGGAGGAGCAGGGAAGCTGCGGGGGAAACGATATCAGCATTGGTTTCATTGGGCGAAATAAGGGCCCAAGCTGACAAATTGAACAGTGGTCCAGTTCCAGTTCCAGTTCGCCCGCGATGGTGGAATTGTAAGATGCGGTAATGGTGCACGGGTCGATCCTCCAGTTTCTCTACAACTGTCTATTCCTGAGCTTCCTGTGAGTCTTCAATTTTTCAAGATGAAGTGCGCAGACAGCTCCTGAGGCTACCTAGACGAGCCAGAGTGCTAAGTACCTGGGCCACAAGATCAGTTTGGGGGGAAAGGGCTCCCACATTTTTAAATGGCCTTGCCGGCGGCAGGGATGCTCTGTCAACCAACCGGGACCATTGGAATTATCCAGCAAAAAGTCCCCACCGACCTGTTAGTTAAACCCAGGCCAAGCTGCAAGAAACCGATTAGATTGAGATCAATGATTGAGGTCATTTCCATCGGTTTCCGAAGCACGGTGGTGGTCCATCCCGTCCGAAACCCCCCCCTGCATACGGCGGGTTACTACTATTAATCGGACCACTCGAGGGGCTCGGATATGCCGTCGCGACTCTGGAAGCAGCCTCGCTGTCTAGCGTTGATTTGCGACACCCTTCTCCGAGAGATCAAGGGCGGACTGAGGTCAAAGGCATTCAATATAAGCTGGGGTACATCGAATTCTTGATCACAGATTTGAGACAGGCGGCGGATTCCCAGCGCTAACAGCCTGTCTTGGATGACGCAGGACCACCATATTCGCCGTCTGAGCCGCTTGTGTTTGAGTGTTGTTCTGCACGCAGCGGACCTTGCGGTTATGGCAGCACAGAAATGCTCTAGCGGCGCGTCCCTTGGACGGCCGTTCATTGCTGTGATTCCAAGACAGGCATTTTATATCCTGTAAAGCGAGGACCTGTGAATTCCCTCCTTGGGTTAGTTTTACCCCTTTGGGGATCGTCGCCCGGTACGCCGTATCGTCATCACCGCCCGCCGGCGCCGCCGAGTATATAAGGACCGTCCTCGCTGTTCCTGACCCTCACCCTTCCCAATTCCTTCTTTCTCCCCTTCCACCCTCCCATATTCTCCACTTCCAAGTTCCCTGTCCCGTCAGCTTGGACCGGCTCTTCACCTGAACTTTCTGCCCTTTCTACTCCGTTCTATCTAGTGAAATAGATCATATCTTCTTGTTCTACCGGCAGCTGCTGTCAGGGCATTTGTTTATCTGGGGCATCACATTGCCTGCTGGTCTTCTACGGTATCTGCACTTTCGACTGTCTTCGTTCAAGAGACTGACCCTCCCAACCCCCCAGCAGGCTCCAACCAAGCCTGATTACGCGTTCTGCATGATGTATACTCCACCTCTTCCCTCCCCACTGGACGTCGGCCGCCCGTCCTGCACCTTCATTTTTGCGCCCCCGCTTTCGCCCCGGCTATACTAATCTTGCTTGTTGCGGATTATGATTGGACTGCCTGTATGGCGACAAGAGCCTCGGAGAAACTTGTCCAATGGCATAAATACCTTATCTATGGCTCCACTGCCTTCGCCGCCGTCGCCATCATCTATCATATTCTCGTGGAATCTTGTTCGCCGACGAGTGACTGATTTCTCGATCTTCCCGTTTCCTGTGCCCTGATATAGACCGTTGTGGAAAGCATGACGCCACAAACATGGCCATTTTAATGGAAGATTTCCGAGCTCCAAGGCTGATATGGGCTTCGCCGAATCTGTTCCGTGCCGTGCGTCCGGAATTTACTTTTTACAGACAATGCCCTATTAAGTTCTTTGCAATGGCCCATTGCATTGGCTGGATAGAGCGTAGCACGTCAAGACAAACCCGAGGCGCGTGAGCAGGGGTGCACAATCAGGCCATTCTGCGCTGATTCTGCTTTCGGAGGCGTGACACTTCTCTTCGTCGAAACCTTGAGAATGGCAATTCCGTCGTTATCTGATCCGCAGGCTATAAATACCCTGGTCTGCCTTGAGTTAACCAGCGACACAGATAGCATATTTAATCTCCTCTATATACGCTTTGCCTTTCCCTTTGCTTGATTTTTAGGATGGACCGCCAGATTTCTTACAATAGCCCTTTGTCCGCTGCTCCTTTTCCCCCAATCAACCACCCATTTCCACGCACTTCCATCCCTATACTCCCCCTACCCCCAAGCCTGTTACTCCAGTTTGCGAGATAGCAGCATAATACGTTAACCAGGGCTAAACCATCCCTGTGAATTATGAGCCGAAAGGGCCTTCTTCGTGCCATCATACAACTGTATCCTCAGTCGGAGCGACTAGCAGTCTCGACATGGAGAGCGTCATCCGCGCTTTTGGTGAAGGTTCGTAAGGATCTACTATGCCTTTGATTCCTTTCTTGCTTATCAGCAATCCTTGCTGTTTCAGATAAATCCCTTCGGCCTGAAAACGACGACTCTGGCGCGACAGGCAGCATCAACGGCGACGATTTTCCCCATCCAGATACGTTCACCCTTACCGCTTCCGGCCCATTGGTTGAATAATCACAGCCTTCTCTGTCTGGAAACGAAAATTCCCAGCGTGTGACCGATATCAGCGTATGTAGCACGCCTCAAATCCCCCTACCAACGTTTCGCAATCAGAAGAAGCCCGCGTGTACCATCTCGAGATACACTGAAGGTGCTGCACCTGGTGGTCCTCGAACAAGGGCAAGGGCTAGAGCCGAAGCATCTCGTCCATTCTCTGTTCGCTGTCGAGCCCGTCCATTCTCAGCTGTCGAAGACGCGCTCCTCCAGGAATTTGTGGGCAGAAAGCTTGCGTGGGAACGGATCAAGGAAGAGTTCGGTTGGAGGTTCGCTGGAAGGGGTTTGAAATCCCTGCAAGGACGGTGGTCAAGAAAGCTGAAGTTTTTGGCTTGTCCGTCCAAGCGAACATCGGATGCATTGGGTCGACGATCTTCTTCCTAGCCACAGCCATTCACTTCATAATCTATATTGCGGGTTTAAGTCTTGTTCTCAATTACTTGTACCTTTGGGCTGTTCTTAGTAGTCGACTTTTTCGCCGATGATTCGCTATATAGATATGTCTCCTTTTAGTGGTGTGGTCATCTGTCTCGCAAGGGCATCTTTGCTGTCCTCACCATGATGAACTGATTAGGAACTCAGCCGGGAATGTCTGCTAGGAGTCAACACAAAAAAATACCATTTGCATTAATCTCTATGTCTGAGCTCTGTGTATGCTTTTCTGAACCCTTCCTGTGTAATGATAATTTGTCTTGGCAGTAAATAAGCCACTATTACTCTTGGGAATATTGGCCTCACAGTAGCTGCCTAACATAAAAGTCTTTGCAATCCCTGGGCACATGAAGAACTGCAGTTTTGTGATGGCTTTCGGATCTGGAACAGGTGTGCTTACAGCCATTGAATCGACCAATCTTGTAGATACTATATACTTCAATTGCTCGCCCCGTGGCTGGCGTCAATGTACCCCTCGGGATGATTGAGACTCCGGCATCAGCGAAGTACTACAGCGCGATAGATCTTATTGGGTGCACAAGGTAGCGTGCTTTTGGATAACACAAGGGACCTGGATCATGTGACTATGCCTCTGTATAAACATCAGTTTTGCTAAGTTATTCCTACAGCGATTGCGTTGGCGCCTGTAAGATATGAGGCTGCGTTCTCCTTCGCCTGGAGGTATTTCTTACCAAGCTTCTCACCATGACCTTAATCTTCCGCTTGCCGTCCCGGATTTCTAGGCAAACTTTTTCCTGGCGTTCCTTGTTTCTATATTCTGTTTCACCTGTGCGCGAGTTCTCCCAGTCAAGCTTCCCTCTCCTCAATCCAATCCAAAAGCTCGAGGAAGAAACACTGTCATGGTACTGGCCAGATGGATTTTATCCCGTGAAAATTGGCGAGGTATTCCAATTGAGGTATCAGGTGGTTGGTAAATCTTGGCGTCACGGGTCTCAAGGGGAAAGCTGCAATATCCGGTTCAATAGAAAGGATGTGATCCCGACCTTACCTGGTATCCAGCACGGGGGTTCAAGGGTACTCTGTATATGATCCAGAACTTCCACGAAGTGTTTCAGGATCAGCCCGGTCCCCTGAGGGGGTTGACGGAATAGCTAGAAAGTTAGGAGGCGGGGCAAGAACTTGAGGATGTCCCAGATAATAACCTTTAAGAGTAACATGTACCATAAATTATAATTTTGGACCCTATCTTGAACGCAGGATTCAAGGGTGAACAGTAAGCTCTAACTCTACTTTCTGCAGGAGACTTTGTTCTTATAATAAGTATTGGAAAGATTGTCTTTCCTCTCAATCACTCTACTTCCTTAATACAATAGAGAATCATTCAAATGGCCAGTAGCACTCGTACTCAGCCTTTTCCTGCTTATTTTCAGCCAATTACTCTAATATCAGGCCTTTGACTTTATGGAGGGCAGCTTTATAATCATTATATCACTCATGCTTAATAAAGCCTTTGTCCGGCCACAAATTGCCCATTCTCTTCTTGACCTCCGTAATAAGATTAGTTCTTGCTACTGCACCATTGCTATCCAGATTAATACGCTTGAAATCTGCTTCTGAAAAGTTGAACAGAAATGGGGTGTTACTGGAGATGGCAGGTAAGTCTGTCCATGTGTCTTTCAGATTGACCAGATGTGATTGGAAGTGCGCCTCGCTGTATTTAAATATTTGGTGAGCAAGAAATATCAGCCTGTACGCTGCTGTCCTTCAAAATTTGACTACTTTATATAGGTCTGGGTTTTTTGCATGCATGAGTTTTCGCCATCCAATGAACATATTTTAAAGGGTATACTCATGTACAGCCGCGGACTGTTCTTCAGGCAAAAGTCCAGAGAGTTTTGGCTGTAGTGCCAGATTAAGTGTTTCAGGCTCAAGGCCATCCCAACCGAGGAAGGCTGGATCGGGATTGTGGTTGAACAGGGGTGAGATGTGACAAGACTGCTAGTTAATAATGCCTGTAATCTTTGCGGGATTATCCGGGTCTCCAAAGATGTTGTTATCATGCAAATCATTATACCAGAGGCAGGGTCTGGTAATAGCTGTATCCTTTGGGATAAGAGCACCGATGACTTGTCAGTACCATGCCAAAGTAGTAATTTTCTTTTCCGTGTCTGGTTGGTACAGCTTTGGGCCACAGAACAAGGCAATCGGCTTCGGAGGTTCTAGAGACTGGGTTGCCTTCACCTCTCGCGTCCCGACTGCATGACAATAACATGAACCATGACGTACATGGCCCCTTCTCGACGTCCAAGTTTGATCGGCCTGCATCACACCAATCCCTGCCTGTAGCCGGGCCAATGGCAAACTGTGAATCTTTCACAACCTTTCCGCCGCCAAGGAACTGGAAGACGGGCGCTAATTGATCCACAATTCACAGATATTGGCGTCTTGAAATAATACTGTATAGATACTCGCTCGCTTTCGGCCACCCAAAGTTGGTGCTCGACCAAATATAAGCTTCAATCAATGGTGGATTTTAGAAACTAGCTCACGCAATGGCGACTCTCGGCAAGATCAGTTCCCGCAGGCGAAGATAATGGATTAAGGATATCAAGAACCTAGCGTGACGGGATCGCCGCAATTCCGTCCCTACCGTCATACAGCCTCTGGCGATATAGAATCTTTCAATACACCAAAATATGGTAATAGTGGATCGGCCAAGAATATTGTGTATCTACCGCCCAGCACTCACAATGCCAGCAGGATGCAGCCAGGCTTTAAGGTGGAGAGGCTGTCAATGTTATATAGGGCCGGCCTACTTATAACATTTGTTCTAAGTAAAGCTTTCTAAGTAGAGCTCTCACCAGAACCCGGACGGCATATATCACTTCACCCCAACCTCAATCATCCATTGCGAGAGGCCCAGGTCAAAGTACGCATTTTCACTGCCCCTTGTCTACTAAAAACAGTCTGTTGTAATAAAAGCTAATTGTAGTAAATATATCTTCTTTATCTGCCAACTGAGTTAATCCTCTACATAGCAGAAACTCTTGACCTGGCTAGGGATATTCTCGCGCTGGCAAGGACCAACCAACAAATATACCAAGCTGTTCTTCCAGTTCTCTATAGATTCAATGTCAGGTACCAAAATAGTTCTGTGTTGCATTAGTCTGCCAAAAGGGAAGCAACCAAGTTGGCTACTATTCTCTGCCAGTACCCGGCAGCCGTCAATGCAGTCCATGAGAATATAACACCGCTAATATCAGCAGTTATTTATGGATTGGAATCTGTTATTAAAATCCTTCTTAGCGCAAGGGCTTCTATTAACTTCTATGACCACACAGGGCAGGCTGCGCTGTGGCACGCAGCCTACCAGGGACACTTGCGTATTATTGATCAGCTTCTTGCCATAGAGGACACTGAGATTGACCGTTAAGGTATAATATATGGGCTTACACCCCTAGCTGCAGCTATAATGGGTGGACATAAACAAATCACCGAGTGTCTGATAGCCACTAGTCAGGCTAATATCAATACAAGAGACACATAAGGCTGGACACTGTTGCTCCTGGCTATATATTTCCAGCAAGAGGATATCATGGCGATTCTGTTGTCCAAGAAGACTATTGATATTAAATACCGAGACCGCGAAGGACGAATCCTACTTTATTATGCTGCATGTTAAAGTCAAGTTACCATGGCAAGAATGTTATTATAAAAGGGAGCTGATGTGAACACAACAGATACTATTAGAGAGATACCTCTAGAGAAGGCAATAGCTAGAGAACACGAGATTATGGTAAAGACCATCTTAACATAATTAAACAGAATCAATTCCTTACTTGACCCTTAAGAAAACCAGGCTCAGGCCAAGTCACTCTTTCTTGCCACTGCAAGTGGATATTCTGGAATTATTCAGCTGTTGCTCGACCATGGATTCAATATAAATGCAAGAGATGACTATAACTGGACTCCCTTGCATTTAGCGGCTGGGCATGGATACTTGGGGGCAGTAGTGGTGCTGCTCAGCTACCAGGAAATTAATATCAATGCAGAGGATCACTATAAGGCAACTATGTTGCACTTAGCAGCAAAAAATAGCCATACAGCCATACTTTAAGAGCTTCTTACCATGCCGGAGACAGACATTAACCAACAAGACAGGAGCGGGGCGACAGCTCTATAGTTAGCAACTCAATATGGGCATGATTATCTAGCCAATCAGCTGCTTTCCTAGCCCAATATAGATATTAATACTATTATCCACCTCCATGTGCTTGGCTGAGACCAGTTGACATCCCTTCACCATGCTGTTCAGGGGCCAAGCATTCCTGTTCTAAGGTTACTTATTTGGATGAGACAGCTTGACCCAAACATTACTGATCACCAGAATCGGACAGCACTCAGTTGGGCAGTTAAGAGAGGAGACCTAACCACCATTAATCTGCTTTTCACAAGACCAGATATACGAGTTAATCCCATCGGTATCCAAGAGGACCCTGTACTGTAGTAGTAGTAGTAGTAGTAGTAGTATTTAACGCCCAGGAGCCAGCGGGCAGGGCCCGTTGGCTCAGACCTCCCTAGGGGTATAGGGGCGTGCCAAGCTAGCTAGAATGTCTAAATACATGTCCATATCT
>JAPDEH010000102.1:0-93774 GCA_027569075.1 Aspergillus asperescens | reverse complement strand
CAGAGCTTCTAGCATGACTGGTGTAATTAGTCTTGTTCGGCCAACTCGAGTTGGCGGGGCTCTTGGAGAGCCAAAGACATGAAGATTAGAGCGAATATATTTAACCGCCTGTTTGCTGCACTCAGCGTCGTTCTTCAACCCAGAACACAAGTACCCCCTCGCCTACTTTATCCAGGATAGCCAACACGGCAGCTGGAGCAGTATCTGGAGTACCAGCACCACCACCACCACCAGCCCGAACCTAGCCTTCTTCGCTGAACACGGCTACGTGGTCGTCGCGCCCAATATTACAGGGAGCATCGGGTACAGCGAGGACTTCGTAAACGGCACACAGCATTCCCCCACTGACACGGCCTACCAAGACCTTCACCACGGATTCAAGTACATCCAGAATGAACTGCCCTACATTGACAGCCGCCGCGCCGTTGCCCTCGGACGTGGGTACGGTGGGTACATGGTAAACTGGATCCAGGGCCACGACCTCGGCCGTCGATTCCGCGCGCTAGTGTCTTGTAACGGGATCTTCAGTATCATGACCTACCTCTCGGCTGACGTGCAGCATCCCGTCTTCCACGAGCTGGGCTGGCCACCCTGGCTCGCTGCGGAGGAGTGGAAGCGCGCGGATCCCGCGCGGCATCTACATAACTGGAAGACGCCGCAGATGGTTATTCACGACCTGGTAGATGCGCAGGTTCACGTCTCTGACGCGCTGGCGGCTGTCAAGACGCTGCGGCTCAGGGAGGTGGAGTGTGAGTTCTTGGATTTGGAGGCAAGTTGGGGCCATATGAACCGACCAGAACGTCAAGTGCTGTTTTATCACACTGTTCTTGATTGGATGGCAAGGTATACAAAGTAATTGATAGTTCAATGTATGAGAAAGGAGCCGGCCGTACGCCAGTTCAAGAGTTATTTTCCCCTCACATTTAGTATCATGATGGATGTGGAGGACGGCAAAGATTTTAGGCCGGGGGGGAGAAGAATCAAATGTGTACCTATCTGAAAATGATTGAATATATAGGGAAATGGGGTTTCCAAGGACATGGAGTTCACACGGCCGCAATTAGCCGTAGCGATCTAAAACGCGGGCCTTGAAGTAGGAGGCTGCTTTGAGTTAGCCTCGAGGTCGCATCTTCGGGCCGCCACTGGAGCATGCATGCCCATCATCACACCAGTAGCTGGGACCAACCTCGAGGCAACTCCATCGACAGGAGTATTACTGTGGACGACCGAGTTGGAGCTTGCCGTTGCGGGTGCGTACATGTAAGCGATATTTGCGGACCTGTAAGAATATGCGGTATAGGGGGAGACGGATAATGAGCTAGATTATTTGAATTCTGCGGATTTTGCGCAGGATGGGTTGGGGGAGTGATCTGCGAAAGAATGACAAACATACGAGGGTGTTGGAGGTATCATCCTTGGGATGGATCCTGAGGGTCGTCTCCGAAGGGTTGATGATTCCGCTGGGTGCAGTCTATATAGTTCTCTTTTGTACCCTCTTTCATCCAGGAGGTATCGCGGGGTGCTCCAGTGACAAAGGCAGCGATAGCTAGTCTGTGCGCAACGCCGACTTTTCGAACCGTTTTCAATTTCTGCAAGAGCTCCTTGGCCAACTGGTGGGTATCGCACGAGTCAGACAAATTTTACATTAGAAGTGTATTACTAACCTCAACATCTTGTTTCGAAGTATTCTCGTCCCGGGTATCACGTCGTGAGTATCACGTCGTGAGTAATCATCGACATTGAGTATCTAGTTCAAGAGTATTTAATTAGTATGTTGCTGATCTAAATCTGGATGAATGCCGCCCTTACTAGTATGAGTAAATGGACACCTCGTTTCATGATAAACAACTTGAAGAGAGATTGGATAGTTATCGCTGTATTTTGCAGGGCTGCCTTAATAGCAACGATTTATGACTGGTAGATTTATGTGTTACGTTCTGGATATCCAAATTTATGCCTTTAAGCAGCGGGTCTGCCGCCCCCAAACGGTCTCGCAACTGCCTTGGCACGGGGATGTGGGGCCTCGATCGACCTTCGGATACCGGGAACAGATCGACATCCGGTTGGTCAGTTTTCCCTGCTGCGACATGTTTTCGATGCTGCAGGCCTAGGCCCGGCCAAATCTAGGCCAATGGTTATGACCGCCGCAGACCATTCCAATGCCGTATTTAGAGTATTTAAGTCGATTAGGACCTAATTGACTTGCTAGAGCCAGATCAACAAGTCTCGAATCACACCTCAAGTTTTCCGTTAACTCTTCTGATTCTCATATGACGGCTGCAGGCCTTGACTTTTATTTAATGGTAAGAATATGAAAGGCTGCATACTGCAAGAATCAAGCGCTGAATGTTTGTGTTAGTCTATGCGACCCCGTGAGAAGGCAGGCCTGGAATCATTCCTCTTTGAAGGTGAACCAGAGCCACTGGATGAGAAAGACTATGATGTACGCAATCTGATCTACTAGCGGCAGGCGCCTATACTGATAGGCTCTACAGTGTGTCGTTGACTTATTTCGAACTTTAATGGCTATTAAACGCCTTGATGCGGTACGGAAACTTGCCGTAGGTTTCTACATAGAGGCGAACGTACGGCCAACTTCGTGGCTACTTTATATGAATGGTTTTGTGGCAGAGATACCGGCAGGCAAGTTGGTCAGTTTCGAAGAAGCATTGAGCAGGGGGCAGTCTAGGATGAAGTGTGACAAATCAAAGGTGGAACATAAAGCAAACGAGGCTGCAAGAACCTGTGAAGCGACTTTTGAGAAGGAAGGGTAGAAATGTCAAGCCACATCATGTACATCCATGGGAGTATAGGAATAACAACTTGTGAGCCTTGCCATCAATATACCTCGGCTCTTACTGTACTGTATATATCCTGGTGACTCTAGGTACGCACAAGAAAGGATATATGTACAGTATCTGTCAGGTATAGATCCAATATTGTTATCCGCCAACATGCAAGCAAAATAGTCTCCACCTAGTCTAGCTCCCCCGCAAAGCCGAAATCTGGCAAGTCCTCCGCTGTCGCGCTTGACCGCATCGCAACACTCACGCTGCTAACCCCGGTTCTCATAGCTAGCTTGCCGTAGGTGGCCCTTATCACATCCCCTAGGTCTGTCGGCCACGAGCCCAAGGAGAAATGTTTCTGGATCGTCTCTCCAGTTTCTGCAAAACCTCGCCTGCCCATCCTGCCAGACGGAGACCAGCCGGGCGTTGTTCTCGCGGGTTCCGTTGGTTTGGATACCGCATGCGAGGTGACCGCGTACCCAAGCAGGGCTGTGATGCCCCTTGTAGCAAGAGGGAGGCGTTTATGCCCCCAGCCGACGCACAACCATATGGTTGAATATTCTGAAAATCATAAACTAGTGTTGTACTGTACTATGCATGATGATGTAAATGTAGGTAATTAAATGTGTTGTTGTGCTGGTCGCGTAGTGGCGTGATTAAACTCAATTTTAGCAGCGGTGTTGTTTAGGTATTCCATACAGAGAACCTCTCATCACAGTACATGAAGTGGTCAAAGACCCAAAACACTAGTCTTGAAATGCTTCCCAATGTTGGTCCCTAGTCCAGTCAACCAGCTTCTGAAGGGATATGAATAACTTGTAGATACCAAGTATTAATTCAGTCTCTCCTAACAGCAGTCGCTCGAACGTCTGCGCCTTGCCACTCTGATCCAAGGCAGTCACCACAATCCACCAGTGGTGCTGCATCACGACAATGCCAGGTAAAAGTTCAATCTCCTTGGAGGGTGCCAAAACGTCACTATCTATATCCCAGTGCAAACTGCGCCACTGGGCCGAATATCATGTGGCCACCTGTAGCAGTGCAGTTTCGTACCCTATACTAGGGCATTTGGTCTCTATTGAGACAGTAATAGGATACTTAGTCAGGTCAGCCTAATCTGTATGGTTTATTGATATTGCCGGACAATATTTGCAGATGGATTGTATGGCCTGGTATTATGGCGATTTTGTCACAGGCTGTATACAGATGCAGTAGTCCACCACCTTACTAGATAATTTACAGGCCTGATATTCAGGAGCAATCTGAGCTGTAAGGCTGCAAGTGGGTTAGCACACTCACGAAAAAGTGTTTTAAGAAGACAGGGCATACCAGCACTGATAGTCTACAATGTCATCCGCGCGTGGGCTGTCTCGAAGAACTCAATCCAGGATAGGCGAGTGCACATCATTATTCCAAGATGATTCGGGGTGGTTGTTCTTAAAATACCTGCTTGCAAGGTTGTAGATCTTCCGCACGGTATGTATATCAGGTAATTGTGACTTTTCAAACTCAGGACTCTCTCCAAAATTCCAGGCTGTGATAGAACCTTGGTCTGCAAGCTGTGAGTGAGACCATATATATGTTAGTGTTGAACAAAGTCATAGTTCAGAAAATGGGTTTGTACATCTTCCTGGAGGTTCGTTGGGAGGATCCCGAAGCCACCACCTATCTTCTCCAATTCTGTGGTCAACGCATCTAGTAACCCCGGCTTCGTGTCATTGCAGAGGCCCGCTTGCAAAAAACTGGTTGCTGCTTGCTGAGGGATGAGTTGCGCGTGATTTTCAAAGCCTTGGACGAGGCCTTTGATGATGATCAACTCAAGGTGGAGCGTAACCAAGAGGCCGGGGAGCCGCTGTCCATTGCAGAAGCTTTCCGGCGAGCAGGGCGTGGGGGTGAACTCTACTTGAAGGTCTAAACCGCTCGACACTCGTTCATGTTCTTGTCCGTCGTCATTTTCCGGTTGGGTTTGTTGCGAGCGGCGCGCTGGCGGCATGTTCGGGAGCTTGGGCAAGAAAAATATAGAGCCTGAACTAGAATTTGGGGGCGTTCGAAGTCGCGCTGTTTGATCTCCGTTCAATATCTGTCTAGGCAAGATGTGGGGGGCCAACAAGGCAAATAGAAGCAAAGTCGAGCCAACAGCCTTTGTATGTACCATCCAAGAACGTACTTTAAGACACGGGAGCAAGGGAGTGGAAGGGAGGACTGCCTCACCCAATGGTGTACCGCCGCTCAGATTCTTCTGGATTGGATTGGCACCACAGTTAAGAAGCAGTTGATGGAGAGCTCATCTTTCCAAGAGGTTATTTTTCTGAAGAGTACAAATTTCCCGTGAAAACTAACCTTGTATAGTGCTCTTGGGTTTCTTTTTAATAGAAAGTCAATAATTTAATCCAGGCCTGGGCAATGTTTCACACTTTTGGCTGCTAGCAAGAGTAGCTTATGCTTCAACACATAAAATCTCAATAATAATCTTGGTGGGAGGATCAAGGAGTGGCGATGAATAGGTTCCCTGGATAAAACTTAACTAATAATACTTTAAAGTATTTCAATCCAAGCTCCTGAAATTCCCTGTGGGGACAAAGAGTAAGATTTAATTCTCTGCTTAACTTTTCCAGGGCCTTCAATTAAACCACATGCGCTCTTTTTAACTTCCGTTCTTTAGGAGCACATCGTATTCGCTTGAGAGAGCCTGCTATTAGTCAGTGAATCAAGCTGCACCAATAGAAGTCAATAATTAGGGCCTGATTTAGTTCAGCATTCCATAAAATATTCTCTTGTCAAAGATCCTGGTGGAGGACACCTAAAGAATTTATCTCCTTCAATATCTGTTTGATTGCAGGACGGAGCGACTTCTCGGGCTTGAGATGGCTTAAATCTTAACCACCCCAACCCATAAGGAGCATGTGGCGTATATCTCCAGCGCCATGTAGAAAGTAAACGTCGGCCAGGTCAATTACTCCCAGGAAAACTGGAATCGCCGATCCTTGTGCGCGCTGAAGGATACAGTAAACATCCGCTTCTCGCGACACCTCCTTCCAGCGTCGTGAGGTAGTGGCTTTACCAACAATAGTGTACCCGTACGTGACACTAGTGACTTTGAACAGCGCACTGAAAGACCCACGGAGTCCTATCAGAGTGAAATTGTGGTCTAGATCCTGGTCAAGCTGTTCCTTAAGCATCTGCACCAAAGTCCCCGCATCAACCGGGCGTCGATCACTTTGTCTGTCAGAGATATGGAGATTGGCATTAGGACAGAGAGGATCTATTACACCACCTTGCTGCAGACCCAAAAGGCACCATTATGTGCAAAATTGAGCTACATGCTGACAAAATCGCCCGCTTTAATTTTCTTGCGTATCTTCTCGGGCGGCAGATTGATGACCCGGGGCCGACAATGTGACCTGACTGATCCCCTCTATAAAATTTTGATACAACGTTGAAGCCAGCGGCACAGTTGGGATGTCGATGCGTCATGTGACTTCCCGCGACCTAGGTGGTCACGAGGTGTGCGGGTGCCTGAGGCACCCGCAAGTCTTACAGTCGACGCTCTATTACAATGTCTAACACATTTTAATATAAATAACTATCAGGAATAGCTTCAATTTTAACTAATTAAGCAATAAAAATTTTGGTTTTTAACAATTTCAACAAGGAATATGAATATTTTGGTGGTTGGGTGAGAAATGTTCGCGGTGCGCGCGAAATAAGCTGCGGAATGTAACATCAAACAACCCGATTTTTGAATACGACAAATTTACAACCAAGACAATATCAGAAAAAAAAGATCCGGGAAAAGGCGATGTCAGCACTTCAGGCTTGGTGGGTGAAGATTAGAAAACTTCAGGATAATCCAGGTGAAGGACTGAAGAAAGGGGCTAATATTAAAAAAACAAAACATACAACAACTATTTTGTCCCTGCATTTATGGCCCGCTGCTTTGGCGCCCACGTTCCGGCGCCCGAATATTCTGCACCCGAACCATCAGAAAGCGCATTTTGACCTTGGTAAGAACAGGCTGACAAAAGAAGGGAGATACGAGCTTATAATGTTTGGATGCTGCCCGTATGACTCTTCGCTTTCCTTTTCATTAATGCTGCCAGCTAATCAACAACTATGGCGCAAGCTATTCCAGCAAAAAATTCGCTTGCGAATTTTGACTGCGTGATTAATCTAGATGGAATTGATAAGAAAGCCATAAAGCAAGCAGTTCTTCCAAGCACTGTGAAAAAATATAAGCGGGCTCTTGACATATTTGACCAGTAAGTCTGGTGGGTGTACAAGGGCCTCCTGCTTATGCTCCTAAGATTCCTCAAGAAGCACCCGTGGGCCTGTTCCCTGCCAAATATTAAACCAAACAAAGGGCTCCTTGAATTTTTTGCACGGGGTATAAAAGGTCGCATTAAAAATAGACCTACTCTGGACACAGTTGAAACCTTCCGCCGAATTTTTGATACGGCTCTAGCCCGAGAGCGAGATATTATTATACCAGATAACATGGCTACTACTGGGAGAGAGGTATGCTCTCCTGCTTTATTCCACTGCCTTACTGACAAGGTTTCAAGTATATTATCTCGGACCTGAAGAAAAAAAACTAATCTACCGAAAGCTATGATGCCTAGAGACGATATATCCCCAAATATTTTAACAATCCTCCTCACACAAGTTTGGTGCCGTGATTACAAGGAATACCGTGGTCGGTATCCCGATCGGACCAGAGTCCAGTACACTACATTGATTCTGCTGTACTGCTTTACATCCGCTTGAACCGGAGAGGTACATGAGTCAACTGCCTGTCAAGCAATCACGCGGAAGAATGACCAAGACGACAAGGACGCCAATCTCCGTGCCAGTGCCATGGCGGCCTGCTACAAGGTCAGTGTTAGCTGGGATTGAGAATTAAGTATGCTAATAGAATCTAGCATTTTTGTCTCACGATACAGCTTTAATCCCTCGGCAGGCAGATGATATCCTATGCTTTACTTGTCCAGTGCCACCTAAGCCCCTTCCAAACTCCTGTCAGAAGCCAAAGTCAAAAATTCACCATCGGCATCACTCACTTTCTCTTGATCCACCCCTATATAAATCTTTCCAAAAAATCCGAACAAAGTCAACCATAAAATAACCAAAATCATCTCCCACACAAAGAGGGGCAGACGCCATTTCGTTCTCTCTCCTAGCGAAGGACTCGAGGTTTTTCTCCACCACCATTTCAGAGCTACTAAGATTCTTCACCTTAAAGTAGTAACAAATGATGCCTGTAATGTAGGCAGGCTGCGTGTACTTGACAGACATATACACCACAAATACCTATCAGGATCCTCAGCCTCGCTAGTCGCGTCTCAGCCTCTCGCCTTCATCCTCCCCTATCTTCCCGCATCAATATCCCTGCCAGTAAGCCCACCACTCCATGACATATCGCATGGAATTTCCATCGCAAGATACCCCGCTCTTGGTGTTCCGTCTGGAAGGTGAAGCCGAGATAACCCCCTCCACCATGAGCACATAAGAACGAGCAACCCAAATCCCCACTCAAACTCTTCGCAAAATCTGTTTTCAACCTGCCAGATACTACTCAACGATTCTTCTACTAGCAATACTCAAGCCTATTATCACTCCAGCACTGCGGGCTTCCTCATCGAAAATGCCTTCCAGCGTGACCAAGTGCGTTAATTGCAACGCTACGGTTTCCAGCGCTCAGGCTGAGTGTCCTAGCTGCCTTAAGTCTCCTGTCATCAGAGGTGCGACTTTCTTGTTCTTGGCCTTCTTCCTACTTTGTTTAGTTTTCGACATTAATTGTTCTACTCACGGAGGTGTTAGTTGGCTGTCCGCTAATATGACGATTCACGATAGAAACTTCTGATGATGACTACGACGAGAACGACCCCGAGGAGGATGACGATGACGATGATTATGATGATTAGTCGCCTTCCTCTTGCGACATGGTCATTTGGAAGGGAGACTGGGACACATGCAAGAGATGTGCTTTTGGAATGGGGCATATTCTGACGAACACATGTTCTGACGCACACACTGGGCACTTCAGATATTATAAGCAGAACAAATGGATTAAGAAAATAGTAGAGGTCAGCTTATATGCAATTGTATTGTCTTTGCGAGCTTTCTGGAACGGCCCAGCACTGCTTTTAATAGGAGGCAGGAGCATCTGTGTGCTGCTGTACCCTGTAGACTGTCATAATATACGAGACTCGCTCTATAGCTTCCATCTAACTGACCAGAACGTGAGTTGAATGAATGAAGAAGTTGTGAAAAACTCTAACCAAGTTCCTTAAATCGATCAAAATCGAATGCCATAATTGTTAAATGCGAATCATCGTTTCCAGTAGCGATCATGTTCTTTTGGATACTTGCTAACCACTGAGCAGTCTTGTAAGACTTTACTGGTTGAAAGTCAGGATGAAGAAACAGCACCCTTATCCCGTTAGGGGACATAATCCACTTACCATCGTCCGCGAGAAAGAGCTTTTGCCCTGTTGCTAGGGATGTTTTCACGCGCATGGTACAGTTTGCCGAAAGGTTCCACGCAGTTGTAATTCGTCTATCCGCACCGAACAAAACCAACCTTTGATCTTCGGAGAAAGCTAATTGGCGTATCATTCCATCAAGAGAGTCCGGTATCCATTTCTTCTCAAGGTGAAGGGAACGGCCGTGTCTTACCTCCACCATCTCAACATGAGAACCCCTCTTGGACCTGCCAATAACAATTTTGCTGTCATGTCTTGAGAAATGCGGCACTCTTTACAATAATGGCATCCCCAGCAGGCTTCTTGCGCACCAGAAGCTGACCATCACTCGCATCTCGTAATTCTAGTACGAAGGAACATTCCGTGACATTGCACACTAGAATTCTGGACCCATCATTGGAGATCGCCACCTCTTGACAAGACTTATCATCCTCGTATATGGTATTCAATTCGTCGGACTGAATGTCCCAGACTGTGAAGGACATATGGTCATGGTAGAACATATCTGAGGCTGGGGGAACCCCCATTGAGTCCACATTGCCCTCTGCTACCACGTGTCTCACACTCAATTCAGGGACATCCCAGATCACTAGCTCGCCGTCAGCAATTTCGGTGCCGGAGGCAACCATTGTACCGCAGGGGGGGGAGCACAACACGCTCTGTAGGGGCGGTCTGGACCCCCAATCTCAAGGCGAGTAAAAAATATCTGCGCTCAGGTCGAGAAGTTTGATCTGTTTGGATAAGGTTGCCAAGGCAAGTTTAAGTCTATCTGGCGAAAAGGCAATGTTCCAACATCCATCAGTCTTGAGGATAATTTTAGGTTTGCCTGTATATATATGGCAATTGACAAACTCTAGCTACATTAAAGTCATGAATGTCCTCTACCAAGAAACCCCGTTCAACATCTTCAACTCCACCATTCTCCAAGGCCTGCACGAGACGACCGTAACCCACCGGTTTGGGTCCATTCGCTCCCTGCACCTGGATTTCCAACCCCGTGAATCATGGAAATGCAGCGCATACTACCGCATGTGCTCACGCTGGGAAACTGCCAGGGTTACAGTTAGATGGATGGCAAGTCTGCGCAGACTGCATGTTACTCTTCAGATAGAAGAATCCCCACCAACGCAAGACAAGCTATTATATGTCCTGTCAGCAAGGCTGAATCTTGCCTGGTGTTGATTTGGCGCATTTTAGAATATTGTAAAAAAAATATGGCTTAGTTACTACGTGGTAGAGTCTTCCTCGCGATGCCAATACTGACAGCAATATACCCTCTTGATTTGTTAAACACATACCTACTACTTGTGATGGTTGTGGCGTTGCACATTATACTATCATGATAAGTAGTCCTCTCCTTATGCCGGATTTGTTCAATGCTGTAAACACTATCAACAGACATAATCACCTATTCACGCATCACCCTTGTGGCGCCCTCCCAATTCAATACTTGCTTTATCTTTAAACCATGCAACCAGGAATAATAAAACTCCATGTACTAATTTATTGGTTAACAAGAACACTCTGATCTCTTATCTTTAGTTGAACATCCAGGCCCTCCTGGAGAATCAGCCATCCTGGTCACAAGGTGTACCGCATGGGATCAACCAGTTTCATTTCAAACCTGCGCAGCAACTCAGGAACTAGTTTGTTGATTTCAAGCAGGGCAATGTTCTTCCCTAGGCAAATAAGTGATCCCACCCTGAAGGTGAGGATTGCATTATCCATGGCGCGGAGGGGAGCCTCAGCGCCATTGTTCAGGCACAAACTTATTTGCATCTTCACCAAAAACAGTTTGATCATGGTGGATTGTCCATGTGTTGCAGCCAACCGCAGTCCCCTCTGGATGGTATTGTCCGCAGATTGTCAGACCTCCGGTGGGAATGTCGCGGGGAATGATTTGGCCCAGGCCAGGGTGAATTTGGAGGCACTCTTTAATAACAGCCTGGAAGTAGACCATACTCTGGCCTTCAAGCCAGGTGATCGGCTTTTTCAATCCTTCCTCACTCATCTAGGAGTCCCTGCGGATTTGAACAATAGCAGCAATCTCAGAGAGCTCTTTTTGCTCGTCACCTTTGTGGGTCAAGATTCGGTAAATGATTTCTCGTAGAGCAATAGCGGTTGTATCTGAGCCTGCGCTAATATTGGTGTTTGCGTATATTGCCAGCTGTTGGTCAGTTATAAGCTCCGGGTGCTTCTCTCAGGCTTTTTGAAACTTTATTAAGAAGTTAAGCTGTATATAATCTTTTTTTTTTTTAACATGGTAATTAATTTATTTTGCAGTGAACTTTATAAGGGGTCCTGTTAAACACAACTTGCGTAAGATGTGACCAAATTCCTTCAGCCGCATATATTCATCCAGGAATGGTAGCTGGCCCATCTAATATAAACACAATATTTGTTAGGAACCCATGAGCGATAGTAAAGATATACTACGTACAGTCCCAATGAAATCCATGGCTTTTCCCGTGTTATGCATCATTGATTCAAGATCCTTGCCACTTTCGAGGAAGCCTGAATGTAAGTTCACCGCTATCTTACTGCATTATCATTATCTCAGACTAACAGGGAAACCCTTACTCACATAATATTAAAGGCATACATCTAGACCCAGGTGGCCAGAGGGCATTTCTCCCGAGTCGCCACAAATCATGTTTCAAGTTCTTTGAAAAAACAGAGCGAGGCTGAGTCAACAAGCGGCTTGAAATTAATAAGTGTCTTGAGTATATAATCATTCACAACAGTTCGCCGCAGCACGCTGTGCTTCTTTTCATCTCGCGTGGGAGAGATGTTATTATGGACAGTTCTGTCTTGTACCGTCACATACTGAGATATATAAAGCAAGCTTTATGTGTGAGTTTTCTAGTTAGTCAGGTAGTAAGCATACCCGCGATGGAAGTATTTTGCATTACACCTTGCGCAGGATTGGCTTTTATCTGTAGATGATCTTCAGTGCTTCTGGGTTATAGAAAGAGACAGTGTTAGGCCCTAAGCAAACTAGTGGCGATGTATATTTTATATGAAGATTATACTCTGTAAGACCTTGTCTGTGATAATAATGGACAAAAAGCCATAGGCTGGTCAGTGAAGCGAAAAAGGGCTCAGGGATCCTAGATAACTCATGTTCGAGCTAGTTATGTATGAGCTTTGCAGTAATCAACACGATAGTTACATGGGCCCAGTAAAGTTCCACGACAGGGAGAATAAGAAGAGAGACAGACGTCTTCGACGTGACTTGGTGTCTGAAGGTAAGTGCTGTCCCCCGCGGCTTTACAGCCCGTTAATAAACAGATTTCTGTTAGACCCCATATTTGTTGTGGTTTACCTGTAGGGCAAACAAAAGTATATAAAATTCTGGCTTTCACAGAAAGGGATATTTAAGGGTATAATATACTCTCTTTCTAATTATGGCATGTGCTCTATTCATTTTAAAAATAACAAAGTATAAACAAGCACTAGCAACCTTACCCAGCATACGGCGTCAATAATTAGGTATACGTAAATGCCCAGCAGTGGGGATAAGGTTAATTTAAAGCTAGATATAGCTTCCATAGGTGGAATACCAAGGTCATGGTGGCTTTCTTTATCTGGGGCGGTAACTGAAACCTTATAGACCATATTATTAATAACTTAGATAATAGGCCATGGGCTTAGGTTCTTTAGGTCTAAGAACTGTGATTTATGCTGGAGCTTAAAGTGCTGGCCCGGCAGACGTTACCTCTGAAGCGGGGTTGGACTGGAGGGGTCCAGGGGGAACCCCAAGCGGTCTATAGGAACCCCCTAGAATCCACTGGATTCTCGGGGTCTCCAAGCAATTCGTTATGTTCTATTATATCCTAGCTCTTATTAGTCAATTCAGAATGCTCCTTCGCTCAACCAACTGCTTAGTAGTTATTGGATCTCCGTGACGACCTGAAGATTCCTTAGTTCCACGAAACGCTACTACATGAGGATTAGAATTTCACCTTTTAACCACATGCCTTAACAGTTACTTGATTTAACTAGTATAGAAGAAGACAGTAATCCTCGCTGCAAGTAGAAGAGAATAAGACTAGTAATAGTTTTCAGCTCTTGATTTCTCTAATTAGAAAAGAGTGACTAAGTAACCTCTTGCCCAGTAACTAACTTATACAGCAAGCTTGCTAGAACATAGTTAAGTACTATTAGCTATTTATAAGCTGCATAATTTCGCACCGTGTATAAAGATGTGATACAGAGGTCTGGCTAGTTCACAGGAGGGGAGGCCACGTCAGCCAGGCTTGGCATTCAGGATAGTTGGGTGAATAATAGAGGCCCTGGGGGCCTTTAGGCTGTAGATAAGCATGCAATACAGAAAGCTATAAAAAAATTGGGTGAGCAAAAAACATACAACAGCTGGGATTCGCATGTGGTCACCCACCATACTACTAACCAGCCGGCGTGTGGCTTAAGTACGGCTGAGCGGACGGGAAGCCCTGTTCTCCACACCCTATGGTCGTATGTAACAGATATTCAGAAGAAAGGGCTTGATATGGAAGTGAATTTAGTGGCACTCGCAGTCCTCGGGTTTAGGGGTGGGCTTAACTAGTAGCAATAGCAATGGAAAATCATACGACAAGTAGAGGGGGGATTAGATGACTGAAGAATTTATGCATGCTGCTAATACAGATACTGAGGGGCTTTTAGGGTTATTTTTGAATGGCAATGTCACCTGTTCTATACCGAACCTGACACGTCTGCACAGCCGCAGTAAGAAAGCTGAGTTGCTCAATACATCGGAGAATACAATCCTTCCTAAGTCAAAATCCACCCCTCTCTGGTTGTCAGGTTCTCGATCGTGTGCTGTATCATCCCAGCTATGCCTGTCTCTCCGTATCCCAGCGAGTACTACACCGTTGGCTGGGTGTGCGCCTTCCGGGAGGAAATGGTAGCCGCGATCGCCATGTTGGATAGCAAACACGATGATCCTCAAAGTCGTCCCGATGCAGACAACAACGCTTACACGCTCGGCTCAATTGGACTGCACAAGGTGGTCATTTGCTGCTTGCTAGTGAATGAGAAGGGAGCAATACCACTAGAGTAACAACCAATTTGCTTCACAGGTTCCCTCAAATTCGATTTGGACTTATGGTTGGAGTTGGAGGGGGAATACCCCACTATGATGATACCAACGAAAGAAACTGCTACTGAGGAAATTTGATTGGGTGATGTCGTGGTTGGTTTGGCAACCCATAATGGGGGCGTTGTATGCTACGACATTGGCAAGGTATTGGGGGATGGTTCCTTCATGGAGACATATGCGCTGAATCGCCCTCCTCGAATCTTAGCTTTGGCTGCTATGGGGCTGTCGGTAGACCTCCAACTCAAACCACACTTGATCAACCAGTTAGTTGAGGAGATGCTGAAGAAGGATTCGCGGCTTCGCGGCGATGGCTATGGTCGGCCACCTCCCTCAACAGATCGCCCTTTCAGCGCGGACTATCAACATTTACCCGAGGGAGAAGCGTGCTCCAAGTGAGATGGGACGAAGGAGATTATCCGGAAAGAGACGAGAGTGCTGGGGCCACGGCACCATCATGGTGTTATCGCAAGTGGGAGCCAAGTCGTAACGCATGCTCCAACACGAGATGAAATTCGGCGTAAGCATCAGGTTATGTGCCTGGAGATGGAGGCAGCAGGTATCATGAATAGCTTTCCCTGGTTGGTCGTTCGAGGGATTTCTAAATACGCCGACTCACATAAGAATGATGTGTGGAAGAAGCATGCTGCTGCTACGGCAACTGCATATGCTAAGCTGCTATTATCATATATAGCCGCGAGAGACATAGACTCTGAGACAAAGGCGACGGATGCATTAGGAAAACCTTTCTCAATATAGACGAACGGTAATCTTGGCCCAACTCCAATCGACAGGCTCTGTACTGTCCCGAGAAAAGTCTTTATGGCAGCTACCATCGCCGAACACTTATTAGGGTCAATATCAGGGACGAAGCAGGACAAATTCTTTTATCCATTGCAGTGAAACATAGGTATGAAACATCAGTAAAGTTTTTATTTCCGTCTGGGGCGGGATAAATTCGTCAATTGTGAATGATGGTTATAACATCTACCTTGGCCGTGGCTGTTCTGGCATCCATGAACAGACCCATTGCTTCTGATTTGTAAAATCCAGCAATTGTCACAATAAAGCATATTTGATAGATTCACGAAGGATGCCAATTTCTAAATCAGAACTGAGAGAGGGATGAAGTTCTAGCCAAATCCCATAAACTCGCCAATAGCCTTCGTGGTCTATACTCCATTAGCATCCAGGCTTGTAATACCATATACTATAGAAACATACCCAGTCCAAGGCTCGCGACCATGTTGCACAGCATGATTCTATCCTAGCGTTAGATCGTGCACACACTATGGGTGAAACATCAACTTACATCTAACAACACCACGTCCCCCTTGGTCCATTTCACTAAGGATCTTGTCTCCCTGCCAAAGTCAACCATCTATTAACCAAACTTGGATAATATACCTACTTAATAATCTCGACCGCCGAGTGTAGATATTCCTCCGGAATCAAGGATCCGTCACCATACTACCTCAGCATCAGCGCCTGTTCCATGGATGGATAGAAGGGGAAAGGTCACATACAAAAGCAGGCGGCTGAAACCTTCCGTTGGCATTAATATGCGGTGGATGTAACGTATTCGCTGCCAGGGAATTCAAGAACCTCGAAACAACATTGTTGAAGAACGCTGGGCGGCCTGATGGTTCGTGTAATCGGATTGCTATTCGATGCCCATTACTACCACAACCCCCCCAAGAAACGAGAGCATATCAAGGGGACTAAAGGGGTAAGCACCTGGTAAAACCTGCCAAACTCGCAAATCCCCAAGTTCATTCTCAGCGGATTGATTCTCCCATGCCCAGGTTGCAGTGGGTAAACGGCGAATCTCGGTTTCGATTTTTGCTCGCGCTATGTCCACACTATCGGTATCTAGGACATTCTTGCCATAGGACTGGAGCACGGATGTCCCCGGTGAGGAGGTTTGGGCTTTTGAAGCGTTAGGGTAGAAAAGTTGGTATTTTACGCCCTGGCAGTCGGATGATTAGCGGGGGAGGGCTCTTGCTTGCTGGTGTTGACGGACCTTTTTATCCAACTCCTGAATGAATTCAGGATGTTTCTGTTTCAGATGATGGTATAAAATAACCGAGTTGTTTATCGGCGTCTCCCCACCTATTTCTCATCAGCCTAACCTAGTAAAGCATTGAGAGAAGAAGGCATGCCAGTCTCCGGCGCCTCAGCACAATAAAAGAACACATAAGCGGGATAATGCGGACTCAATCCAAACTCATTGTGCGGATACACGGGCTGCGTGTTCGGCCCTTCATTCGCAGTCGCAACGTTATACGCGTGGATCGTCCTTCGAACGGGGTTTCCTATGTCTTCGTGCGGCGTCCACCCGAAGGCTGCTGCAAAGGCGGAAAATTCGTGTGCATCTGCTAGTTGCAGGTCTTTGAAGTAAATTGCTCCATGGGTTAAGAGAAGATCCGAGATCGTGCCTTGCTCGGAGAGGGATTGGATTGCGGAAACCTTCTCGGTGATGGGTTGGTTGGGGAGCGTTGGTGTGAGGGCTAGTGGGAATGTGGTTGCTGGGTAGGGCTCTGATAGTTTGATCGATGGGGTGTATGGAGTTGGTTCGAAGATGAGTTTGGCTCTCTGGTCTTGGATGGGTTTATTAGGGCTGTTTAGAGCAGGTAGGGTTTCGACTTTAGTTGCCATGTTGTTGTTAGGTACGAGAATCTAACAGCTGGTAGATATTCCCACATCAGAGGATATACGTTCTTGGTCTTCACTCGCTTATTATATCTCCAACTCCATTTTACCGGCCGAGATGTTTTATTCATGAGCTACAAGACCGTTGAGAACTACGTGACGATTGGATTGTCTATTGCGCCAGGGATTTCTCCGAGCACGTCTTCAGTCACGCCATCAGTGTTAAGAGTCGCCAAGGGGGTCAGTTGGGGTAGAACATCCTGATCGATATTTAGCACCAGATTAGAGCCTTGTCAAACAATCATTTAATACATTTCTGCCAATGGACGTTGGTATCGCGTGATTTGGACCAGCATCACCACATGGAATCGCGTATGGAGGCCGTTATCTCCACTGCGGAACACACGATGGCTAAATTTCTAGCGGAGAATGACCAAGCCTGCTTATAAAAGGCCGGAGCTGTCAGGTTTATGACTACCAACTATCGCTCATCAATCAGATCGTCCAGCATGGGGCACTCCCAGGTGGCTGTCCGCGTCGACTCTGACCCCGAGCAAAGCACCGACCAGGCCGTCCCAAAACCGTTGTCACGTCTGACGAGATGGTATCACAGTGCTTTATTTAACGTCATTATTGTTGGGTTGATTTCATTCACTCAGCCAGGGATTTGGAATGCACTTAATAGTGAGTAGTACCTGCATTCACGGAAGACGGTGCGATACTGACAGGAACAGGCACTGGGGCTGGTGGCCAACAAAAGCCATATCTGGTCAATGGCGCCAACAGTCTGACCTTTGGCATTATGGTGTTTGGCTGCCCATTGTTTTCCATCCTCGCCAATCGTTACGGTCTTCGACGAGTCCTCATTCTTGGAACCCTAGGATATGCCCCGTACTCGGCGTCTCTGTACGTCAACAACCGATATGGCACCGAGTGGTTTGTTCTCTTCGGCGGAGTTACCTGCGGCATTGCAGCGTCCGCTTTGTGGTCGTCCGAGGGTGCAATTGCACTGGGATATGGGGGTATTGCAGATCGAGGGAAATACAGTACAGTCCCTACCCTTTCCTTTCTCCATTCTTTCTCGAGATATTATTCAAAACTAACCGGAACAGCTGGGATCTGGCTGGGACTGCGCGAACTCGGCCAACTCATCGGCTCCTCAATCCAACTCTCTCTGAATGTCAAGGACGGGGCACGCGGCAAAGTCGGATACTCGACATACCTTGTCCTAATCGCACTACAGTGTCTTGGTCTTCCACTCGCATTCCTCGTCTCCCACCCATCAAAAGTCATCCGTGCCGATGGCTCAGGGATCCCCGACCCGACCAGGCAAAAAGCTGTTCTCGGCGAATTCCACAAACTCTGGGCACAAGTGAAGAAGAAACATATCCTCCTCTTAATTCCAATCTTAGTCGGGTTCAGCTGGAACGGGACATACCAGGGTATCTACCTGACAAACTATTTCAGTGTGCGAGCGCGAACCCTAGGATCATTGACTTCAGGGGTCGCAGCCACCGCAGCGAACATGTTCTGGGGCTGGTTCTTTGACCTGAAATATTTCAGCCGGCCGCAACTAGCCAGAATTACCTGGTTTAGCTTTGCCGTGGTCATGCTCTCGCTTTTCGCGTGGCAGATTGCCAACGAGAAGCTATACGAAGACACACACCCAACGATCGACTGGAAGCAGCCTGATTTCGGACGCGGATTTGCCGTTAACGTCCTCTTTCGGTTTATGAATGAGTCACATTATATGTTTGTTTATTGGTTGTTGGGTGTGTTCAACGATGACCTGGAAACCTTGACTCTGACTGTTGGGATTGTGCGTTGTTTTGAGAGTGTTGGATCGTGTTTGTCGTTTGGAATTGGTGCCGCTAAGGTTTCGCCAATGGTGAACTTGATTGTGGCTTTTGTCATGTTTGTGCTGTGCATTCCTACGACTTCCTGGGTGGTGTTCATGGTACCGGAGCATCCTGATAGTGTGCCCAAGGATGATCAGAGTTCGCAGGGGGCCGATTCGGTTGCCAATGTTGCACAGGACCGGGAGTAATCAATAGCCTTGCCAGCACTGTCTATTGGTGTCTTATATCTTGTTCATAATAGTTAAACAACTACGGTCTGCAACGCTTACATATTCTAATAGTAAAAAGCCATACCAAATGCTGGTCAAAGGTAGTACACAACATTGCCCCGTTAGACGCCTTTGAGGAGGTGCAATAAAACCTGTTTCTTCTTCCTTGAAGTGTAGCACATTGTCCCTTGCTGTTTGTTCTAGCACAGCCCTAACCTGGTTGCCCGGTTGCCTGGTCATGCCCTCTAAGCCATTATCTCACCACTTCATGTGCGTGGGGTGTGATGAAGTGGCTATAATCTAGCCTAACAAATGCTCCACACTCCAGCTTTACTTTCATCCATTCAACAGAATGCGAAACCCCACAAACAACAATCGAACAACAGCGATGAAACTTTGGTTTCAGCCTTGGTGCCTAAGGCAGTAAGCTCCGCCCCCGTCACGTGCAAAGCCATCGTGGCGATGAGCTCGTATTCTTCCACTTTTCTTCTTTTCGTCACCATCTCGGGCTTCAATGTCATTATTTAGGCAAAGAGCCTCCCATGTGGAGAGCCTCACTAGACTGAAAAGCTTATCAACTAATGAGCTAGAGGTTCAAGCTGCGTCATACCATGGCTCTGTCACCCCGTGGATTCCAGAACACATTCCAAGTGACCCTGCCCAATAGACCCGTAGTGGCTCCATATCACGTCCGGCGGACTCACAAGAAGTCAAGGAATGGGTGTACTGTCTGCAAGTCTCGGCGGGTTAAGGTAAGCTATTTCTTAGATATCTTATAACTTTTGACATGTTTTTGACAAAGACCAGTGCGATGAACGCAAACCAACTTGTCTAAAATGTGAAAATTATGGAGCGTCATGCATATACCCTCCGTCACCCACATCATCTACTACTAGTAGAACCAGCGGTAGTCCGGGGAGCATGTCCTCGGACCCAGACAAAACGCTCGTCTCATTATCCGTTGTGGACATAGTGAGCAAGGTCCGGGGCGCCCTGGGCAGCGACCTAGCCTTTGCTCCGCGCATGATTGGAGAGTATGATGCGATCTTCAACATCGCAGTGAGCTCATTCCAGTTCTACCAAAAATATACAACCGATACGGTTGGGACGCCTATGATTCGGTCGGTTATGAAGAGCGAGATGATTCATGTTGCGTTTGATGTATGTTCCTGCCACTCTCGTTCTCTCTCTCTCTGAACACTAACCTCAAGTAGAATCCATATTTAATGTATACGGTCATCGGATGCGGGATTCTCCATATGAACCGCATATCTCCAAATAATGAATCCTGGGAACTCGCCGAGGCATATTTCTGGCAGCGGGCTCTCCGATTATACTCGCAGGCACTGCAACAGGGCGTGGACCAGAAGAGCGTAAACGGTCTCATATCCGCCTGCATGCTCATGGGAATCACATCGCTTGTCCCATTCAAATTCGAAATCAAAGACTCTTGGGTTTTCACAGGCCAACCCAGCGACCTGAACTGGCTGGCCATTCAGGGCGGATTGGCCTGTATTATGAAAGTCGCGCCGAAGTACATCCCTGGGAGTATCTGGGGGGTACCATTTGGGCGCAGCCACGAGTTGGAGCGTAAATTATTCCAATACGAGATTAAGCAGGGGCGAGAGGGGCTGCATCCGGGGTTGGCTGATCTGTGTGAGATTGACGATACAACGACCGCGGAGAGGAGTCTGTACTGGTTTCCGATCAAGCTTCTGGGCCCGTATCTGGAACTCGAGACGAATGCGCAGAATGCGGCGCAGTGTGCGACATGGATGGGGAGGATCGATCCGCGGTTTGTGAATCTTTGTAGGGAGCGGGATCCGCGCGCTCTGGTCATATTGGCGTACTGGATGGGACTGATGTGCTCGTTATCGAAATGGCAGCCATGGGTAGAGGGCCGGCTGCGACAGGAGTGCATCGCAGTCTGCATTTACTTGGAGAGCATGGAGGATCCGGTCATACATCCGTTTCTAGAGTTTCCAGCAACTGCGGCTGGGTATACGCTGCAGTAGTTAAAAGAAATACTGGAACATTCTCAGCGAATCAGCCATGCTTTAGCAATATTCTCTTGTCATTCTGATTTCGGAAGACATTCATAGTCGATTAGAACTGCAGGTGGATCTATAGCAGCAGTTGATGGCGTGCTAACTGCCCATTTATATGCCATCGAGGCTATATTGATGTGATTGGAGACGACCCAAAACGCATCATCCAGGCTAGCTATGAGGGCAATCCTTCGAATAGCATTACGACCATATATATAGAGGAGTATTCGCGCTACCAGACCTACTCCAATAATTACCTATGGTCCCCTTATCTCGCCCAAGATGCAGCTCATCACGGGCACCATTCTAATCGCCTCCACGCTGCCCTACGTCCTAGCAGACTGGCAATATCTGTCTCGCCCCGATCTCTCACCCCCAAGATTAAACATCACAGTTCCCGCTAAACCCGCCGCTGAGCCCGGATTTATCTTCATTGCCCCCTACTCCGGGTTTGAGCCAGGCAGTGCTGGCCCCGACCAACCAGGTGCCTATATCTTCCGCGACGACGGGGATCTCGTTTGGTCTGGTCTGGGCTATCTGGCCGGCTATATAGCCAACTTTGGCCCTACCATTATCAACGGCCAGCCTGTTCTGAAAGCCGCTCAGGGTTTGTTAAGCGGACAGCATGGGCGCATGTATGGCGATCATAGCATTCTCGACGAAGACTATGAAACCGTAAAGATCGTGCGGGCTGCATCGCATCGTTTGGTTTCTGTTCATGAGTTTGAGGTCGTCGCTGATGGTCAGAGTGTTTTGATTGAGACGCCGACACCTGTTCCTTTGGATTTGAGTCCGTTTGGGGGTGATGCGGATCAGAATTGGATTCTGAGTAGTGGGTTTCAAGGTTAGTTAGTCTATTTTCTACGATTATGGATGGGGTACAGTATGCTGACGTGAAGATAGAGATCGATATTGAGACCGGGGAATTGCTCTTCGAATGGTACAGTCTGGACCATATCACACCGAAATGTACGGCCGAGGCAGAAGCCCTATCTACCCATCTGATGAATACAAGCATCAGTCACTAACAATCATCAGACAGCGCCCTCCCCCTACAACCCACCGGCCCCTTCAACGCCCGCAACTCAGAAGATGCTTGGGACTACTTCCACCTAAACAGCGCCGCCAAAGACACCGACGGCAACTACCTGATCTCGGCGCGAAACTACGCCGCTATCTTCAAAATCAACGGCACCACCGGCGAAGTCATCTGGCAACTAGGCGGCACTCACGGATCAGACTTTTCCATCCCCGCAAACGTCGAATTCGCTTATCAGCACGATGCACGGATCCGATATCGTTCTGAAGACGGGTTAATCGAACGAATCTCATTCTTTGATAACGCGGACCACTCGCAGCCGGGCCATGGGCTTGGTTCGCCTTCTAGAGCGAGATACGTTGAGCTCGATCATACTGCGGCGACGGTGCGGGAGATTCAAACATTCTGGCCACCTGATGAATTGATTGCGAATTCCCAGGGTAATGCGCAGTTTCTACCGAGTGGGAATCTCTTTGTCAATTGGGGGCAGGCGGGGGCTATTACGGAGTTCAGTGAAGATGGGGACGTGCTTTTCCACGCTTATCTCGACTCGTACCCGAACCGGCATGTGCAGAGTTACCGTGGGTTCCGGGCGCCGTGGACTGGGTACTCTAGTGAGGAACCTGCTGTTCTAGCTCTCGGTGGCTCGGGTGGTGAGGTATCAATCTACGTATCGTGGAATGGGGATACTGAGACCGACGTGTGGCACTTCTATCTTGTTGATAAAGATACCGGCGCAGAGCGCAAGTATCTGGGGAAGGAGCAGCGGACTGGCTTTGAGACTACGTTTCAGACCTCTCTTGATGTGTCCTTAGTTCGGGATTTGAGCCGGGTGTTTGTTGCAGTTGTGGCGCACGACAAGAAGGGCAGGATCTTGGGGAGAAGTAGAGTGACGGGCTTGACGGATGGCGCGCCTTACGTTTCTCGTTTTGGTTCTGGGGACTCGCTGGGGATACAGGACCAGGATGAACAGCATAGATTGGACCTATAGGTATCAGATATGATAACTTAAACCACATTGCATGGATTCAAACCGACTAATCACGAACTACTCGTAATTTCTTTGTAGGCACACTGTTTTTTTTTTCTGGATTAGACAAGCCTGTAACTCACTCAACCAGCCGACAACTGCATTTAGAAGGCTTTGATTCAAGGTCTCTCAGCGCGTTCGGTCCATCGACGACTCAATTGATCGAGTGAGTACCTGGAGCCGCACCGCACGAGCAATAAGATAATCAATCCCGGCGCTGTTGAGCCGCTTCCATTCCACGTAGCGCTCCCTGGTAGACATGCCGTCACCTATACGACGATCGAACTTCGCTTGAGCTCCAGGCTGGCCAGGTCAGAGTTTCAGTCTGTACGGCCATTTGTCGATGATAGAGTGCTTTTCTTTCATCGCGGCGCCGAAGAGTTCGCCGGCCTCATGTAGATGCAGACCCTCCACATACCTAATCCTAGTGTTGGCATCAGGTCGAAAGACAGTCTCCCCAGCTAGGACTGTGGTGCCTACCGATCAAAAGCATCGTCATAAGTGGCGATAATTTTCAAGCACAAGCTAAATTTATCGACCTCGGGGTCATACAGGGAAGTCGGAAGCCGCTCGATAGGCAGAAATGTCATGACGCGCCTAGCTGGTGGAGTATCTAGACTAGGGTCTGGCATTCTGACTTCGTCGTCCGGAACAGAGTTCATAAACAGGGTGACCAGGGTCGCGTGGGGATTCACGTCAGGGCGTTGGAGCAAGGGCACCATAGTTTCCAGAGTGCGAGGGGTGCCCAACCAGTGAAGGTCACAAACGTTGGATGCCTCAATTCTATTGAATGTTTCGGCTTCGAGTTTATCAGGAAGAAATTCGACATCAAGATTAAATATGGTGAACGAGGTATCCAAGTTCTGAAGCCGAGCGAGAAAGGTTTGAAGCGTTCCACGAAGGTAGAAGAGGATGTTTCCATAGGCGTCGGCTGTTGCAGGTCCAGTGGACCTGGCAGCAACTTCCTCAGAGGGCCATCCGTGCAATGGGTCGGCACTATCATGCATTGGCCAGCGCATCGCATTCTGGAAGAATGTCCTAAATACCTGCTTAGCATTCCAGCTTTCACTTGATGTCTGGTCCTTGGGTAACGACTTACGGATTAGGGACACGAAATTCATGGCGCGGAGACCCAAATGGAAGGAGGAGGCCGTCTTCGCGAAACTTGTTGTAAGCTAGTCGATAAGCAGGGCGCTGGCAATACATAAATCTATCACGATAGTCCTTGCGTGACTCGGCCAAGGTAACAGATGTGCGTATTTCCTGAGCACGTTCAACTGTCAAGCCAGATGGTATGTCAAGGAGAGACACCAGGCGGTCCCAAGAGGATGCCTCAAGGACGAGTCTGAAAGAGTGCTGCCCAAATCTCCCTGTTTTTGGAAAGACACCCGCAAATGATGTGATTTTAATTGTCTTGCAGACGTCCTCAATAAGGGGGCCGATTCGACGCTGAATGAGTTCAAGGTCTGACTTGCGTATGAGAGCCAAGTACCAGAGATAAACCATGCAGTCAATAGCCTCGTTCACGTCTTCGACGGTCAGGGCAACGAAAAGCAATCTGACATTGCGGCCAACAATGTTAAAGTCTCGGTCGTTGATGGTAATCTTCACAACGAGCCACTGTAATCACTTGGAACTTGAACGAGAGTCTTGACAACGTTTCGGAGATCTCCTGAAGCTATATTGAACGTTGTATCATGTTAGTGGGAAGTCATAGTCAACCGCAATCAGAACATACCGGCAAACAAGAGGCGCAAAATCCCATCATAGTTCTCACCCTCGTTGCTTCCAGGTTGAAGAAGGTCAAAGGCAGGCACGTTCCCCCAAAGATACTTCCCAATCTCCATCTCAAAGAATGCATTTAGGCGTCTTACCATGAATGAAGGTGGCTTCGATTTCCGAAATTTCAACGGGGAATGTTAAGACCAGTGGGGAAGTTGGGGATGAGAAAGAGGGATGCTGAGAAGAAGATGTGAGACGAAGATATTTCTCCTACTCTCACACTTTCCTCGCGTATTTGCTGTTTATTTAGTCGACCACTCCTCAAGGCGCAAAGCCGAGGAGGGAGTAGACCCAAATCAGAGACGTCAGAGTCCTCTGGGCACGCTGACACCTTCTAGCCCTCGATTTCAACAGCGGACAGGTAGCGAGGGCGTCAATAATACCGGCAGGTGAGCCCTGCAGAAAGCAAAAAGGCGGCATGCGACAATGGCTGAAGGCGTTCGTTGTATACCCGGTGCAGACAGCTGGAACGGCCAGGCGTCTGAAACTCCGCTTTCAATATGCCAGACAGCGTAATCTCTGTTGACCATGCTCATGGACATTAACATAACCCCGCTGTTTTTCTATCAACTTCTCAGGTCAAATCCATCCTGAACTCTGAATTCCGTAGACGCCCCGTCCCACCGTCGTCTACCTACCCTCCAGCATCTGCTCGATGCATTTACTTGAATCACTGAGAGTACTTTGCCAAACAACTAACACAGCAAATCTCTGGCAGCAGACTCCATCGATGCAATCTTATACGCAAGAGGAAGCAATGGTATAATGACAGAGTATATCAACTAGTAGTCGTGTGTGCCGCTCGAGTGGGGAAGATCGAATGCAACGTTGGATCCATCTGGGGAAAAAGGGAAAGAAAAAAAAAAGGAAAAAAGGAAAAAAGGGAAAAATGACAGACAGAAACCGAACACGCAATTCAGGGCTGACATTGCGCGCTCCACGCCCGGCCTACCTCGCTGCAGTGCTTGAATCTGAATCCTTTTTCTCCAGAGGTTCTGGATATCATTTTTCGTATCAGGATGGCCGAAAAACAACCCTCTGTCGCTCCAGCCTCCGAGGCCAGCCACACGCAGCATGACCAGCTCAACCGTGGGCTCTCCGCCCGCCAGGTCCAGATGATCGCGATCGGGGGAACCATTGGCACTGGCTTGTTCCTGGGAACCGGGAAGGCGCTGGCCACTGGTGGACCGGCGTCGATGCTAATCGCCTATGCCATCTCCGGCGGTATTGTCTTCGTGACGATGCTGAGTTTAGGTGAAATGGCCGCCTTTATCCCCGTTGCGGGGAGTTTTTGTACTTTTGCGGGGTGCGCTATCCAGCCTTTCTCCATTATGCTCTTAGATACTAATAATGAACGCTCTGTAGGCGATTCGTGGATGATGCATTCGGGTTTGCCCTAACTTGGAATTACTGGTTCAATGATGCTGTTTCCACCGCCGCGGATCTAGTTGCTCTCCAGCTGGTGCTGCAGTACTGGTCTGATAACTTCCCTGGCTGGGCCTTTAGTTTGATCTTCTGGGCTGTCTTGATCGGGCTGAATTTATTTGCTGTACAGGTTTACGGAGAGGTATGTAGCCCTGTGTTTTGCTACGGGCAGGCACTAATTTCTCAGGTCGAGTACTGGATGAGCGTGCTCAAGGTCATCACTATTTTGGTAGGTGAACTGACTCGGTCCATCATCCGTCTTATACTGATATCTTGCAGGTGTTCATCATCCTCGGGATAGTCGTCAACTGCGGAGGAAATGAAACGGGCCACTATATCGGCGGCGAGAACTGGCACCTCCCAGGCGCTCCCTTTGTCGGAGGCATCGGCGGGTTCGCATCTGTCTTCGTCACCGCAGCATTTGCCTGTAAGTCTGAACCTTCTCTTGAAGATCTATGCTAACCCGGTCAGACGGCGGCACGGAATCCATCGCCATCACCGCGGGAGAAACCAAAGACCCGGCAAGGACTCTCCCAAAGGTCATCCTCAACGTCTTCTGGCGAATCCTCATCTTCTAGTCCGTCCCCTAAGTCAAACCGTATCGTCCGTTGGTACTAACCTCTACCAGCATCCTCTCTGCCCTAATCATCGGCCTCAATATCCCATACAACTTACCCGACTTGACCAACGGCGACGTCGAAACCTCCCCCTTCACCCTCGTCTTCGAAATGACCGGCAGCAAGGCCGTGGGTAGCATCATGAACGCCGTCATCATGACTTCCGTTCTGTCCGCCGGTAATCACGCTCTCTTCGCAGGCGTTCGACTCCTCTACACCCTCGCTATATCCGGCCACGCGCCCAAGTTCTTCGGCAAACTAAACCGGAACCAAGTTCCCTGGATCGCCGTCCTAGCCACCGGATTCGTAAGCGGTCTTTGCTTTGGTTCAAGCAAGATTGGCGCAGGGCAGCTTTGGACGTGGTTGCAGAAGTATGACCCTTTCCCAACACTACTTCCCAACCCTCGTACCCTTACAACGCATACTAATAAAATGGCAGCATCGTCGGCGTCTCCAACCAACTCAGCTGGATCTCTATTGGCATCACCTCCATCCGGTTCCGGGCAGCGCTCAAAGCCCAAAACAAAACCCATCTCCTCCCCTTCCGCAACTTCACGTACCCCGTCGGCCCCTGGGTCTGTGTAATCCTCAACTGCGTTATTGTCCTTGTGCAGGGGTGGAGTTGTTTCAGCCCTACGTTTGACGGCGTCAGTTTTGTGAGTTTTTATGTCGAGTTGCCGATTATGCTGATTATGTTTGTTGCGTGGAAGATTATTAAGAGAACGAAACTTGTGAAGCTGCATGAGGTGGATTTGGAGTCGGATACGTATACCCTTGAGGAAGGGGGGGAGAAGGGGCTTTTGAGGAGGTTGGTGGAGTGGGTTGTTTAGTTGATTTGACTGAATGAGTGTATGATTCTCATGACTGCGACGATATATAGCAGTCTCCATTCTGCTCATGTATATATCGACGAGGGCGTACTGGTTGCTTTTTTTTTTTACTTACGTGGGCTGGTTTAGTTTATTAATACCAGCTAGTGCAGAATATGTGTTTTATATGAATTCTGTATATAATGCTCTAAACGGATACCCCTTGTGATATGTGCTCATACGCCGGAACACAACACCAGCCCCTAAGGTCTTAACACATACGATTTCGAGGCCAAGGCAGTGAATCTCCGAAACTCTATACTTAGCAAACCCTGCTATGATTCACTGCTCGTGTGAACCAAACTCGTCATCATCGGAATACATCTCCGGTATGCAAATATAACTCAACTCCCACGTCCCAACGATGAACCGACCAAAGACACCATCCCACACCCAAAAACGTAAGGCAGGAGAATGTTCAAGCTAACAGATCCCCCCCCGCTCGATATCAGAGAAACCATCGTCAAGAAACTCATCAGCCTCTTCCGTCGTCCATCGCAACCCCGTCCCTCTCTCCCAACCCTCCCAAACCAACTCCTCATCCAGATCTTCCAACAGCTCAATATCCTCGACCAGGCCTGTCTCGCACTCACCTGCAAGTCATTCCATTTCATCTTCAACGGCGTCTTCGAAAATGAAGTCTTCCGCTTCCCGCGCCTCTACCAGCTTCGCTTACCCGAGCTCAAGCCCAACAAATTCGGCGGTATCAGACGCCAGCTTCTCAGTCGACTCGAGGATAGACGGGTGCAGTATTGCGTGAAATGCATGAAGTTGCATCGGCGCGATGCGTTCGCGCAGCCGACTTACCAGGGCCCGATGGCGTATAGGGAATCTTGCTGGAGTAATTCGGGTGTTGTAGATTTGTGTCCCTGTGTGACTTTGACGGTTCGCGATAAGGGACGGGCGGTACGCTCTCTCTTGCGGTTGTCGAAGGGGAAGAGTATGTTTCTAGCGGGCAAGTCTGAGGGAACATTTGAGAGAGCATTCGTTCTAGGAACGCATGGGGGGAACCAGAACTCCAACACGATTACGTCTGCAGCTCCAACTCCAGCTCTTATACATGAGTGTCAGATTAGTGACCATGGGTTTGTTGCCGCACGGATCAAGACGGTGCTTTATATCGAGCAGAATCATATGCTTGTTGCGGAGACGGAGTACAATGTGAGCACGGAGCGCGGGGTGATGAACTGGCGGCCGACTGAGGTGTTTCAGGACGCGCATTATAACCTGCTTTTGGCGATGAGGACTGCGGAGATGGGGCTTCTTTTGGATGGGAACTCCCCGGGTGAGGGAGGTCGGACCCTGAGTGTTGTTCGGAATCTGGGGAGCTCTCAGTCGCTGGCGGACGGGAATTGGATGAGGCAGGACCGGCTGATGAGTCCTTCGTTTATTCGGCTGATGCAGTAAGTTTGAGTCCGATTCTGTGGCTTGGATGGTTTGGTCTAATGATAATGTCTCTCAGTGCGTATGGGCTTTGAATGGCGTCATCCATCTCCCGTCAGCATAAGCTGTTGGATGGTGTTGGGATAAGCAAAGAGCACTGGCAATAGGGGGAAAGACATGATGCTCGTATTCTCAGTGCATCGACCAGAGTCCCTGTGTCTGCAGGATGACTCTGATGTAGTATCTTAGCATCGTCAGGTTCTTTAGCTGGAGATATGATTTGTGCCGAATACGGGTCTGCTACACTCTCAAATTGCTCCAATGAAACAATCGCTTTCTTGATATTTTGGGCCGTGTCTCAGATGAATTCTACTATATATTAACCGTGTCTCACCCATTCATTTCACATTCTCTTTCTCCCTGCCATCCAACAGTATAATCCTCATCATGTCTCTGAACCTACTTACATACCCGGGCTTCGAATCCGGCTCCCTCTCGCCCTGGGTTCCCTCCGCCCCGAACGTCGCTACCGTCGTGGCCACCAACGCCGACTACACTCCATATGCAGGTAATTACTACCTGTACGTACTCTTGCCAACCCTACGTATAGTATACTAGTAAACCCCAACTGACAAACACCCAGCGACCTCCAAACCGCAGTCGGAAACCGCGGTAACACCATCTCCCAACACCTCTCCCAGCTTTCCCCCGGCACAAACTACACCGTCTCGCTGCAAACCCGCACCCGCGGCGAGGGCGCGGCAAACTACTGCTCCGTCTATATCTGGGGCGGGAGGAATGCGACGACTGGCGCCATTGCGCATATCATCGATACGCCGAATGAGTGGACGGAGCTGGAGGGGTGGTATGTGCCGAAGACCAGCAAGGATGTGTTGAATGTTGATGCGTCTTGTACGTTTTCTGGTAGCAGTTATACCGGGCATGTACTGTTTGATAAGGTGGTTTTTGCGGAGGAGTAGACTCTTCCAGGGCTTTTGTGCGGTGTGTAAATAAATACGGCTGATGGGTGGAGAAGTTGAGATTGGCTTTAGGATAACTGAAGGCTTATTATCTTAAATCTTTAATCCGTTTGAAGGAAGCAGCTGTGATGACGGAAGGCAAGGCTGTTGATATATATCCGAGAACCAGACAACCCATCAGGATTAGGTTATGCTGTTGGACCCCGCCCCCCAAAGGGTCGCATATAAAGAATAAAAAAATGAGAAAAGGGGAGAAAAATGGTCCCTTATCTGTATGATTTCCTCTTCTTCTGTCTTCAGGGGAAGTGAAACGTGTGTGTGAGTGTAGTGGAATTGGTTTCTAGATGATGACGTCATCGTGTAATGGGAAAGCCGCGCTGTGATGGACCCCAAATGCTGTGTAAAGCAGGGATTCCTCTAAGATACATGTGTCTACACCTCTCATCAATAATTGGAAAACAGCTGCACAGCAAGATTCAAACTCGCGTGTCTGTGTCACCGTTCTACCGTTCGACCATTCTGCCACTTCGTTCCCCTGCTGCTGCGGGCTGCGCGACTGCGAAACTCTTAAAACAGCGACAGCCGGACTGGAAGTACGACTTGGACAACTCTTCTGTGCATATTGCTTCTCTCCCCATCCAGACTTTGTTATTCTTCATCTCATCCTCCACCTTGTGGATTCACTCTCCCAACTACCACCCTACTTCGGCCTAAGCTACTGCCCAACTACCTACCGTCCATCCTCAACTACAGCGACTTCCCATACCCCCGCCAACCTTGAGCAGACCTGCAGTCCCTCCAACGAACAGACGCAACGTCTTGAATAATACAAGCAGAATGACTACTCCTACCTTGATCAATCTCCCCCCTCCTCCCTCTGACCCGGTCACTCCTGATATGGCACCGTGAGACGACCCCAACTCTTTCGTTTCAGCGAACTTGACTGACAGCTCCGATTATGATAGGGGAACTCCCAATTCTACTACCACCTCTCTCTCTGCCCTGTCTACCACCGCCATCAAAGACGGCCACCAAGGCCAGCCACTTTATCACGGCCATCATGCGCACCACTCCTCTTCCACATCCATGAGCTCGGCCACCACCTTGGAGGCTGAGCGCGCCGATCGCATCTCCCGCCTAGCTGGTCTAGAGCGGGTGGCTACTGCGCGGGCCGGTGGTGCAGGCCATCCAACCACCGCTCCATCCCTGGCATATACTCCCAGCTACTTTGACACCGCTCCCGGTGTGAAGGAGAGAAGCACAGTGGGCAGCGCCAGTGCCACCGGCAGCGTGGGCGCCCGTACCACATGGGCCAGCGGAAGCGACGCATTCGACGCAGACAAAATGAGCGAGGCAGACGACGGCGTTTCGAGCGTCGGCAACATCAGTGATGAAGGAGATGCCAGTCTCGTCGGCTTCGGAGAAGGCGCAAGCACCATGAGTGGACCGACCTCACATCCCGGAATCAATCGCACGTCATCTGGTGGTCGACCAAGCTCAATCGGCAGCCCGAGCCGAAGCCGTGCAATCCCCATGCTGCCTTACTCACCTCATTCTGGTGACGGTCATTCCGGGAGTGCATCTGCCACCCCGGAGCCGATCCACGATGCCCGCATGGTGGATGGGATGACCTACGATCCTGATGTGGTCGATACAACCGCGAGGACCCCTCGACTGGCCACTCCGGGTTTTGAGGACTCTCAGAGCGAGTGGCGTTGAAGGATCGTCCCTAAGTAGTAGCGATACTACTACTGCCTGGGTGAAAGTAGGCGTTCACAACGGTTTAGGCAGTGTTTATTGGATCTGGGAGTCTAATGTATTTCGAGATGAGGCTCGGAGAGTCGACATCCATGGGAGGCAACTCTTTCTTTCGAACAAGGGTTGGTGGAATCTTTACCTTATGTAGGATAATGAATTGAAGAAGCTTTTTTTTTTTTTTTTTTTTTCCATCACAATTGATAGGTAATTAATGGTAGGTAGAACTAGGTTAATGGATGCATCATGATCGCTCTTAGAGTGGCAAGAACACCAGCAGCGACTCTAACGCCGAAAGCGCAGCTAAACACTTCATGCTTCCATACTAAGAAATACAACTACAAATAGAGGACGAAAGAGCCAAAATAAAATAGAATAAAATAAAATAAAAAACCCAAAAAAAAAAAAAAATGATCTGTACTACTGTATTCCGCAGAACTTGGTGTTTCAGGTTGGGCTCGATCGATCTGTGTCTCGTCGCAGACTTACCCAATCAGGAACATTTGCCGCCTGGCGTTTTCTTCTTTCGCCGCTCATCGTCCTCGGTTTCTCTTCACTCTTCCTCTCCCTCCTCCATCTCCCATTCACCACCCCCTCCTACAAGTCGTCCTGTCCTGTTCTGCTCCCTGCTGGCATTGACTTGTCAAGCATCGACTCCTATCTGAAACAACCTGGACTGGAGACTTGACAAGAGTCCTACCCTGCCAAGTTCCGTCGTCTTTGACCTCGTTCTTTGTGTGTCGCCTTAGACAAACAGCTCGTCACGCATAACTGCAGCCCGTGAATTCGGCCTTCGTCGCATAGATCGCGTTATCTACCAGCTACCCATTCTGCTCAATATTTAGGATCCCGTTATCCTCCTCTTGCTTGTGTTGACTCATCGGCGGGGAGCCTAACTTCAGCTTATCCACTGCTCGGCTTTGTGGGATTCTATAACCACGTTGATCCCGTGCGCGTTTCGCTACTACGAGAACTTTACGTTTCTGTCACTGAGACAGTTAAAAGAACCGATATGGCTGCGCCTACACAAATTGCCTGTATGTCTTATTCCCACTCTCCATTCGCCGCCTTTGGGCAACTCGGGTCGAATGCGAGCAATTGCTGACTTGTCATAGTCCGCACGGTCAAGGGAGTTGGTATCTTAGATGCGTCTCCCGTATACGAGCCCTTAGCGGGTTTTGAGAAGTATTTGTTTCCCCGGCACTGCCACCGTGGCGAACCTGTAACTAACCTGTGTCCTGCTACTAGACCTGAGGGGAACATCCGTTGCAGCACTTATTCTCCCTGCGGCAGATATTTTGCCTGGGCATCTCCCGAGAAGTACGCACTCCTTATTTCTCGAAACTGGAAACATTTGGTTAACATCACATCAGAGTCACCATTATCGATCCTTCCGTTGGACATGTCGTTTCTACGCTTCTCGCTGAGAACGTCTTCGATCTGGGATTCTCCCCCCTCGGGACATACCTGATTACGTGGCAGCGTCCGTCTAAGGACGCCAATGGTGACGCTGTCAAGAACCTGAAGGTCTGGCATGTGTTGGAGACGGAGAATCGCATCGTTGGCGAATACGTTCAGAAGTCCCAGACCGGCTGGAACATTCAGTACAGTGCCGATGAGAAATTATGTGCCCGCGTCGTCACCAACGAGGTCCAGTTCTACCAAAGCGATAACCTGTCCAAGGTTTGGAATAAGCTGCGCGTGGAGGGGGTGGCAGATTTTGCCCTTTCGCCTGGTCAGAATCAGTCTGTTGCCGTTTTTATTCCCGAGCGCAAGGTGCGTCATCCATGGATTAATATTGGGTGTCTGTTCCTGGCTAATAGCTGAATTTAGGGACAACCTGCCGCTGTCAAGGTGTTTTTGGTCCCCCAGTTTGGATCGCCAGTCTCCCAGAAGACATTTTTTAAGGGTGATAAGGTCCAATTGAAGTGGAACGCATCCGGCACCAGCTTGATTGTCCTCGCCCAGACCGATGTCGATAAGACGGGCAAGAGTTACTATGGGGAGACCACTCTCTACCTCTTGAGCTCTACCGGGCAGTTTGACTCCCGGGTGCATTTAGGTACGTTTTTATACTTGCTTTCTTTTGACAGCTTGCTTACGTTCGAACAGACAGAGAGGGTCCGATTCACGACGTGAGCTGGTCCCCCAGCTCCAAGGAGTTTGGTGTTGTGTACGGAACCATCCCCGCCAAGACGACCATTTTCAACGTCCGCGGTGTCCCCAAGCATAGCTTCCCATTGACTCCTCGAAACACCATTCTGTTTTCTCCTCATGGTCGCTTCGTCCTCGTGGCCGGCTTTGGAAACTTAGCTGGTCAAATGGACATCTACGATATGGAGAAGAACTACAGCAAGATTACCACTGTGGAGGCGGCGAACTCTAGCGTCTGCGCCTGGTCGCCTGATGGCCAGACCATCCTCACTGCCACCACCAGCCCCCGACTGCGAGTGGACAATGGCCTCCGTTTGTGGCATGTCAGCGGAGCTCTCCTGTACAATGAGGACATTAACGAGCTTTACGATGTCATCTGGCGCCCGCAGTCAACCACCCAGCACCCGCTAGGCGACCCGCTCAACCCACTGCCTACGCCGCACGCCTCGGCAGTAGCGTATCTCAGCACCAGGAAGGCTCCCGTCAAGCCGGCAGGTGCGTACCGTCCTCCCGGTGCTCGTGGACAGTCCACCCCTCTAGCTTTCCGCCGCGAAGACCAAGGCGGTTCGGCCTATATCCCCGAAGGCACCGCAACTGGTGGTGCTCTCAATGGCCACCCTCGGTCCCGGAGGCGCAATGTGCCAGGTGCCGAACCTGCTGAGGAATTCCTTCCCCCGGGAGCCGCTCCCGGAGGGGGCGTCGCCCTGCCACCTGGTGCGGATCAGGCCGACAAGTTGTCCAAGTCGGCGGCGAGAAACAAGAAGAAGCGTGAAGCTCGCAAGTTCAAGGAAGGCCAGCCCGAAGAAGAAGTCAATGAGCGGAGCCCTCCTCGTGGAGAGAAGAAGAACGACAACACCCGCCCAAAGGACGGCGACCGGCCCCGCAAGAACGGGCAGCAGCAGAAGCAGCAAACCAATGGTAGTACGGCGGCGGCCAAGCCAGCCCCAGAGCCTGTGCCCGCGCCTGCACCTGTGGACGACGGTGTCCCTAGCATGCAGGATAAGAAGGTTCGCGGACTCTTGAAGAAGATCCGAGCTATCGATGACCTCAAGATGCGTTTGGCTGGTGGTGAGAAGTTAGAGGATACGCAGATGAAGAAGATCCACACGGAGGACTCCGTGCGCAAGGAGTTAGATGGCCTGGGCTACACTGGATAAGCGAGCCGAATCGATGTACGCATCCATTTCCATATGTAAATCTAGCGCAGCAGACCGCTTGCTTGCTCTTTGGCTTCATCATCGTACATGTGTCATGTACATATGATAAACTGTCTAGCTCGCCCGCCTTCATCAATAGATAGATATGACAAACCCAATCAATCAAACAATCAATAACCATCCACAATCCCCCTCACCCTCTCCCCACTTTGCCTCTCCCAATTCACCTCCCACCACCACCCATTCAACACATCTCTCCCAGGCCCCTCCTCTGGAGGCGGCTCCTGCCACGGCTTCACCGCAAAAATATAATGCACATTCTTCACCTCCTGGTCCCGCCAAATCGCCCCATGCACGTCCTCCGAGCGCATCGTCTTCAACGCATTATACACATACGGCAACGGCACCCATCGGCCCCTGAAGGCCTCCGAGAGGAGCTCCTGGTCTGGGAATGTGTAGCTGTCGACTTTCTCCGGTGTGTCGACGAGGGATTTGATCACGGCGAAGGTGTTATGGCTCGGGTTTACGACTAGTAGGCCGGAATTTAGCATGCCTACGCCGGAGGAAACGGGGGCGCCGGTGGATTGGGCCAATGCGGGGGTTCTATGCTGTGTTGTGAAGGCGCAGTTTCGGGGGATCCTACGGTATTCAGATGTCCTGTTAGCATCTCGTCTAGTATGGATGAGGGTTGGGGGAGTTGGGTTGGGTTGGGTTAGGTTAGGTTAGGTTAGGTTAGGGAAAGAAAGCAAGAGGTGAGAACGGAGGGGAGGGATATCGCGATACCAATTGGCAGGATAATGCGCCTTCTTCAACGGATTACAAGCGCAAGCATGGCTCGCCGCAAACACTCTCCTCCCAGCACCGAGTTCCTCATCAGCGTCGTCCCCCTCATCCTTATCCCCATCAAGCGGAATCTCCATCAACTCATCCATATTCTTCCGAAGCAGCATATCGCCATCGAGCAACACAACCCTCTCGAAGACATCCTCCAGCGAGAAAACTACCAGCTTGGTCCATGTCTCAGCGAACCTCGGATCGGCGTCGTATTTCCGCGACAGCGCCGCCGGTTTGATCGAGGGAACGGCGTAGCTTTGGATTCCGCGCGCGGCGAGCGCAGATAGGCCTGACGCTGGGAAGGTGGATGTGTAGAAGGCGACGAAGGGGTAGGCGGTCTTGGTTTGTTGGAGGGAGTGGTGCAGGGTTAGGAGGCCCGGGAGATAGGAGAGGTTTGTGATTAGGGAGGCCCAGACTTGAGTTCATATGAAGGTTAGGTTCGGTTTAGGTGGTGAGGGTGAAAGGGGTCGGGCTTTGGTACCCTTTTTTGGTTGGGGCTCGGATGGACGACCCATTGTTATGGATGAGGAGTGTGAAATATGTAAGGAACAGAAGATGGAGGGAGGATGTGAGTTCGGACGTTTTGCTTATTTTCGCGATTACGACGATATCCCTGCCCATCGCCGCGGGGTGATTATGTAATTGCTGTCTGATTGTCTAAGCTACCTACTAGTTCAGGGTTAGTACCTATGCCTACACTACAAGGATATATTTATTGAAGCTATTGATGTCCACACCACATGCGAACGCTGCCCGGCCCCATTCCATCGGAAGAGACCAGGCCGTGGTATGGGCGGGACGCATTCATGTAGAGCAGTCCCCATCGATATATCGCAGCTGATACAGAGCTTATACCCCAAGAGGCATTTCAAGGCATGATCCTCGCCTTGCGCTCCACCTTACAGCGCGAATGTTCGTAGATCCAAGTACTGTTGTGTGAAAAGGAAGAAAGAGTCGAATATCATCATGCGGGTATCTCTGTCACAGATTTCCTAATATTAGTTATCACGTACATCGTCATGTGAAAATCCGTGTCCGTTTGATGGGACTTCCCAAGCGGAGCGAGCGACCACCATGTGCCATTCCACTCAGTAGCCGGTCCATTCCATCCACGTCCAGCTCCCCTCGGCGTAGCCGGAGTTGGTCCGCCTCGACTGTAGGTGGCTCGGTGACCGATGCTCGAGGCACGGGGGCTCCCTCAGGTTCTGTCAACTTCGGCGCTAGGATTAAAAGGCGATGCTCTGCAGCAACAATAATATCAAAATTCTGGCCCTGCGAGCGAGAAGCCGCAGGAATGTGGCTGATTCCCATCAAGGGCTCGCCCATGAGCGCAATATCTTGCATTAGCGTCACCCGGCAACGATTAGACGCATCCAGGGTTCCCGTCGCTCTCACAGCACTTCGCCATAGGGTCAGTAAACTAGGTATGGCGGCACTTTGGTTGCCATGTCGGATGAGAATCGATTCGTCTGGCAGTGCGTCCTGCGATGAATTCGTCTGATATACAGAGATCCCGCCGCATAACGATGGAGTGGACGTTCCAGCTGCAGCTCCTTTCAGTAAGGTATCCTCGCGGACTCGTTTAGTTGACGGTGTCATCGGAGCGAACTTCGGGCGCTGTTCAACTGCCGGTCCACCGTTCTCTGATCTCCCCCCAGAGGGAAGATTGAGGATACGCCCACTAACTGAAAACGCAGTCAATGCCCCACCGGACACTCCCTGCACGCTGGACTGTCGCTGGAGAGGACCTTTGGCTGTACCAGGACCGGCCCCTTCAAGATCCCACACTCCCCATTCACCATCTGTCATGAGCACCATTATAGCGCGTCCACCAAGCACCCACTCCGCATTGGCAATAGACTTGCGTCGAGTGAGGCTAGACGATGATTGCTCGAAACCGGGGTAAAGGCTAATCAACCACTTTCCCTCTACCTCCGAGATCTCATAGTCGTTTTGAGCTCCAGCCACTCTTCGCGATGACTTAGATGGCCTTGTGGCAAAACAGGAGTACACCTTCACGCAGCCAGCATGAAACGAGACCAACAGGGTTGAATGCCGCGCGGCCGGATAGCTTGACGGGTTGAAGGTTATGTTCTGTGCTGGTGCCGGTAAATAGCGTCGCTTCGACTCGATGTCCTCTGCGCAAAGACGTCCGTCTTCTGTTATTGGGATTCGATGAATTAAAAGTAGGCCAGACGATCCCGCAGAATGGGTTGCCACAAGGAGGTCCCATCTCCCTTCCCCGCTGGCCTCGTGCTGTGGTTCGCTTTCCTGGTAAGTGAATGTGATACTAATTCCTCTTGGAACCTCCTGGTGTGATATGCCACCACTAATGGAGAACGTCTGAATATTCCAGGCAGCCATGTCAGTTTGCGTTGGATGGGGAGGAGTCAAGGGTAGAGTGACAACACGGGTGGAGTAGTCTGCACAGACTGCCGACATGACAATAAGTTTATCCAGAACTGTTGGAAACGGATCGAGAGGCGAGCGCGCGTCCTCGCGAAGGACGCGAGGAATAGCAAGCTCGATGACCCTACTTCCAAGGGGTATATCGATTTGGCGCAGGATATTCTCATAAGGATGTGCAGGGTCAACCTCGGAATCATCCTCCTCAAACTGATATCCTGTCTCAGCCTCTGATTCATTGTCTTTCCGCGTATCTGCCATGCTCTCATCGTCAGAGTCGATAATCATAATCGCGTCGTCATTGCTACGGCTGGGCTTCTGTGGTTTGTCCTGCTTCGGGGGCTGTGGTTTCTGGTTCGAAAACGGTCGCCCTCCTCTCCAAATAACTTTTAATCCGTCCTCGTAGCCATAAACGATAATCGAGGAGCCATTAGGGGCGATAATCGGGTAGCCTTGAGCGGTGTACACACGGTGAGGGAGCTGGTAGCTGGATTCAAGAAGTCCAAGTTAGCTAGAGGTACGAACATTAAGCGCATGTGTAAGGGTCTACCTTAGCTGCAACCCATCATCCCTAGCTCTAACGAGCGGTCGAGAGGGAAAGGAAGGCATCGTGTCTGATGCTCGGAGTTGATCCTGGCCCGTTGAGAACAGCTCAGACGAGACGTCCAGCTCAGCAAAGGGTATCAGGAGGCTCAATCGATAGTATAGCTAGTATCAATTAAATTTGAAAAAAAAATAAGATAAAAATAACTTGAGCTTCGTCAGCGCGTCGAGAGTGATAGAGGAGAGGGGGAGAAGAGGGCGAAGTTGGGGTGTGTGTTGTTGCGGAGAGGAAGAAAAAAGCCGCCGTCCTAGCATTTTGTCTCTTATTATTTACAATCTTCAGCCCACGTCCACCGCGTCCCTTCCAGAGCTCCAGCTCCAGCTCTACAACCCGGACTTTACAGCCATTCCTTCATTAGTCCTACCGCTGAGTCAATCACCAGTACCATACTCGTACTACTAGTCTCGTCTTCCTCTCGAGTCTCACAATCCAACCGACAATGGCGTCTACTGCCCAACCCTCTTCTCCCCGCTATACCTAACGAGCCGCGCCGATAATGTCTGCAGTTCGGTCCTTGGGCCTACACGAATCCTCGGCCATCCCGTTTCTTGTTGCGGAGGATTTTCTCCCTCCAAATCCGTCAGAAAGCCTCTACTCGTGGACGACATCCGTCGATACTGGCGCGAGTGGCCCTGTGGAGGATGAGTTGGTATGGACAAAGAGCTGCGTGGTCTGGTCCCGAGCAGGAGTCATCAAAAGGGTCTTTCGCCTGGATCTGGAGAAGGAGGATATTAAGCATGCTCTGTTGACGAGTTTTGCTGTGGGAAAGGTCAAACGAACTAGCGACAAGTCTTCACCTACCGCAACATCACATAAAACGAGCAGTCATCCAAGTCACCCACAGCCATTAGGGGGTAAAGATTTGAAACCTGGGGGAAAGGGATCCAGCAAAGACTCCTCACGAGCGTTGGTAGTTGTTCTCAAGTCACAAGCCCATATTTTTTTCCTGGAAGGCAACAGCCATGTCGTCCCTCTACCCTTTGAAGTCGATTCGGTGTTTGCAACGCCCCGCGGTCTACTCTTCCAAAGGAAGGTCGCCGACGAGAATAATACCAGCACTCACCCAATGGCGCCACCGAATTCATTCATGTCATTCCTACAGGACTTTCGCGCTTCTCAATCGCTCGAGTATCCTTCCGGTAAGACGCAACGACCGTCGCTGAGCACCATTCCAGGTCAAAGTCCTGGCTACAAGCCCCGAACAAACAAGCGCGCAGATCTACCCAGAGTGTTCTCTCTTATGGATCCGCATTCGGAGATGGGCCTGGTAGTAACTAACCAGGCTCCTCGATTGTTGCAGACAAATCTCTCGAAAAGGCCCTCTGGATTTGATGTCCTAGACCCCGCAGATGAGATAGTTTACGTCTCTCCCAGTGATGAGCTATCAGGTGCCTGTCGGGCTAACCCAAAAAGTCCCCTCATACTTGTTTTGACCGTCAATACCAACACGGGCTTGTATACGCTCTGGACGGCGCGTTATCGAGAGGAGGAGACTGCTCCATCCTCCAAGAAGAAAAAGCGTCGCGAGACCGGCGGTACTCGGTCGAAGAGACGCAGTTCTCATTTCGGAATGACCACAGGAACAACTACGCCTGGTGCACGCCCCTCAGCTACGAGAGAGAGCTTTGGCCTAAGAGGTGATAATTGGAACGCCTCTGTCATGTCCCACTTGCAGTACTCAACCGAAGGAAAACCTGATGATGATGAAGATGATTTCGCCTTTAAATTGGGTCAGGATTTCGGAGATATTGGTGTTCCCTCGAAGTCTTCCAGACGAGTGAGCTCACTGCTAGCTCGTACAGACCTAGCGACTAGTCAGGATAGGATAACATTCTCTGATCTCGCAACAGGAAGCCAGTCAAGCACAATCCATCCCGGGGCTCTGCGGCAGTCGATAGGAGCTGGCAGCACCCGCGGAAGCTTTGGCTTCAACCCAAGGGGTTCTTTACCACCGGGAGCTGGCTCTATCTACAGTTCCACAAGCAGCTTTGTGGACGCCCCTGTGGACAAGCTACTCGAGGAGCTAAATAACGATAATCTATTTGAAGGAATTGAGAATATGGATCTCAAAGACTCTGCTTCAGGGCTTCCGGAAGAGGTCTTCTTGTCAAAAGTGGAAAGCTTTTCTTCAAGATTCTCTGGCAGCTTTCTTACTCCCTCGAAGCTGAAACCATCCAAAAAATTGAAAGTAGTCACGCTATGTCCGACTGACTATGCATCCGCGCAAATTGGAGACCTAACTACTATGACTCTATATGTGGTTGATCACGAGGCAAAATCCATGACTGTCGTCAACATACGGGCGGAGAGTGTCAAGATGCCGGCGAAAGATACTGTGTTTTCGAAGAGGTCGAAGAATAAGGCCACCACCAATGAGCGCACGTTACTTGTACAGACACACGGCATTCAGCATTTTTCGGGGATATTGGATGTATGCAAGGTGGTCGACGGGGGGCTCTCCCGGATGGCCACCCTTAGCATTACCGACACTGGAAGCCGTATCCTACAGTTGCAGACACCATGGAATGGTCCTATAGCCCTCGACTTACCTACGAAGTTCATGTTACATGATACCGATGCGCTTTCCTCTATCATAGCCATGGGTCTCCCCCGAGAAGAAGGCATGAAACGTGTTATGACCGATTCTTCGATCACAATGATCGGCCTGGATCATCCTGCTGTTGACGGGAAATTCGACATAGTGGACTCCGCGAAGCGAAGGCATAAGCTTCAGATTCGATTGGAACCCACCAATTCCCTGGTTCGAAAGGCATTCAGTGTGTGCAGATTCGCCCTAGCTGGCTACTTCCCCGATAAGGTGGCCGATGGGCTTCTGCTGGGTTGGTGGGAAACTATGAAATGGCTCCAGGAACGGGAAACAGGTGAGAATGACCTTGAGTGGGCTGCCCTGGTAATTGTTCTATTTGCACTAGCTCTTCCGTTTATCGAAAGTAGCCGGGCCGGGAGCACGGGCAGGCAAACACGCAGAAAAAGAGGTCTGTTGAGGTCCAGCAGTGGCAGCTATGTCGACACAGAGAGCTGGGAATCGATGCTAGACCAAGAATCAGGGTCGGCCGGTGTAGTCGCTCCATGGATGAATACCACCTCTTGGGGTTGGATTGTCGAGCAGGATGCCGAAGATGAGAGCACCTTAAGGCAGGGAAGGAAGCCTCCGAAGACAGAACAGCCCCCTTCCAGTCGGTCAACTTGCCGCAAAAACACCTACCTCCTCCGGTGTGCCGCGCTGACCAGGGAATTTCTACAAACTCCACGAGGTATTGCAGCGGTTGGAACAGACAGCCCTCTTTCCACAGCGCTTGCCAACAGCCAACATTCACCATACACCCCAATATGTACCATCCTGGTCGCTCTGCACCTCCTCCGAGAAGAGCAGAAGCTGTCAGCATGTGACGAAGAGCAGTCACACAAATCTCTAGGTCTTCTTGCCCCAGTGTTAGCCCAGCTAGGTGGATGGCTAGGATGGCCATCCTGGAATTGGGCGGAAGACTCCTATTATGGCATGGAAATCGCTAGCATAAACCGCTGGCAATTTGAAAATACCCGGATGACTTTGGGGACAGTCCCTGCTGAGCCTCTTGCGCCTCCTTCGATCTTCGCCTTCTTAGAAAACGCCTGGCGTGGACAATCTTGCATTTTCTGGAGTTTACTTAATCTCGTTAACTCTAACGAATACCCAAGGATGGGGAAGCTGTGGCACTGGTGCTACACTCTAACCCCAAGGACTCTGTCTCTCGATGGGTTTGTCGACGAAATGCGAACCAAATCAAGTGTTCTTGAGCGAATCGAACTCCTTCATCGTTGGGGGTTGACCCGAAGTGTCATCGAGACATTTCCAGAGGGCGTTAGCACTCCATTGTACGAGGCTATTCTACAGTCACAGACACATGCTTCTACCTCGTGGAACCCATCTCTCTTGGAATTAATTGATCGAGGCGACCTCAGCATCTCAATAAGCCATCTGAGTGCCTCTCGTCCTCCACCGCCGTCAATGCCTCTCATCTCCCACGACGCCATGCGCGACTACCACCATATTGGCAATTCTGCGCTAGAGACTGATGCGATCAACTCTTTTGAAGCTTCCGCTGAAGCTGACCGCTTCTCTATAACAAGATTGAGCTTCCGTGATGACAAACGCTTCATTGAAGCGGCTCGTTTGCTCAATCAATCCAAAGCCCCTGCGGCGGAATGCACCCCGGAGCCTGAATGGACTGACTCGGATCTGCTCGAGGCCCAGAAAGAAGTGGTGCAGTTAGTTACATTACGAACGTTGTCTATCCCTACCGGACGAGCCATGCTGGCCTTTAGTGCCCGTCTTCCTCTTTTGACCGAGAAACTTCCCATCCCGTCTTTCTCATTACAGTGTGTGATGAAGCCTTCAAACGTGACTATAAGCGCGGATAGGGCTTCCTTCAGCGAGGAGAAGGTGTGCTGGGCATTCTTTCACAACGGCGTTTCCACTGGTCTTGCTATCTCCAGGCAGTCCAAAGGAATCGACACATCCTGGATTCTCTTCAACAAGCCCCCAGAACTGACTAACCGGCATGCTGGTTTTCTCCTGGCACTGGGTCTCAGTGGGCATTTGAGGTCCCTGGCTAAATGGGTAGCTTTCAAATATCTGACTCCCAAACATACTATGACTTCGATCGGTTTATTGCTTGGCCTGTCTGCGTCCTACCTAGGAACAATGGATACCCTGATTACCCGACTCCTATCCGTACATGTAACTAGGATGCTCCCCCTTGGCGCGGCAGAGCTCAACCTATCACCATTGACGCAGACCGCGGGAATCATGGGAATTGGCCTCCTGTACTGCAATTCTCAACACCGGCGAATGAGTGAAGTGATGCTCTCAGAAATTGAGAACGTGGAGGCAGAGGAAGACCCCTCAGCTCACGGGGGTCTACGCGATGAGGGCCATCGCCTAGCTGCAGGGTTCTCACTTGGATTCATCAACCTGGGTAAAGGCAACGATCTGAAAGGCATGCGGGATATGCACATAGTTGAGAGATTACTCGCCGTGGCCGTGGGTACCAAGAACGTTGATCTAGCTCATGTCCTCGACCAAGCAACCGCTGGTGCCACGATTGCTTTAGCGATCATCTTTATGAAGACCAACGATGAAACCCTAGCACAAAAGATTGATATTCCCGACACCACGGTTCGCTTTGATTACGTGCGGCCGGATCTTTTTCTCCTCCGCACGCTTGCGCGGCATATCATCATGTGGGACGCTATTCGACACTGTGACGAATGGTTTATACAGAGTCTCCCAGAAGTGTACCGCCGTCGTTATCGCCTAACCGGTGTGCGTCGACTAAAGAGCAATGACATGCCATTCTTCAACATCATTGCCGGTCTTTGTTTCGCACTTGGACTTCGTTATTCTGGCTCGGCCAATCCAGAAGTACGTGATATCCTTCTTTCATATCTCGATCAATTCATCCGAATTTCTCGGCTTCCAGCCGCCAACTACGACGGAAAACTGGCGCGAAACTCGGTCCGTCATTGCCAGGACGTCGTTGCATTGTCCGCGGCGGCCGTCGTGGCAGGAACAGGAGATTTAGCTCTATTCCGGCGTCTACGCTCTCTTCACGGCCGTGTAGATCCCGATACACCATATGGCAGTCACATGGCCGCCCACATGGCTGTTGGAATGCTGTTCTTGGGCGGAGGGAGCTATACGCTAGGCACTTCCAACCTTGCAGTTGCGTCCTTGATCTGTTCACTTTATCCAATCTTCCCAACAACCGTGCTCGATAACAAATGCCACTTGCAAGCGTTCCGTCACTTATGGGTCCTCGCCGCGGAACCACGCTGTCTAATTCCCCGTGATCTTGATTCCAGGCGACCAGTATCGATTCCGATTACTATAACTACCTCCAGTGGCGACAGCCGCACATTGATGGCTCCCTGCTTATTACCCGACCTGAGTCTCATAGAAAAGGTCGAGATCTTTAGCCCAGACTACTGGCCCTTGGTTCTAGATTTTACCTCCAATTCGGATATACGCGAGAAATTCCAACAGGGCGACCAGTCCATCTACCTACGGCGAAAAGCAACGTATCATCCAACAGGAACCTCAGTCTTTAGCTCCACACTGGCTGGGCTTAGCGGTGGGCAAGACATCGTCCCCGCATCTTCGATATCAGGCACCAACCATGGCAAGGGTCTCCCTCCATCAACTCTACCGAACGTCTCGGCACTCCTCTCCAATGATTCCCACAGATTCACGCCAAAGCCCGTGGCACAGAGCATCTGGGACTGGGTTTTCCAGCTACAATCGCTACACGGACTCCTAGACGCCCGGGATAAGGAACTAGTCCTCCCACCCCCTTTCTCAACACGATCACGTCCGTCTCCACTGCTGCCCGAGGCACCCTGGCTTCGTCAATCCGCTGTGGACAGCAAGCTTCTTACCGAATGCACCGTACAGAACGTCATACAAGCGGCAAAGGGCCGCGGGGCGAACCCCGACGAAGTGCGAGACCGCCTCTGGCAGCTCCGGTTGCTTTTCAGCTGGATAGACACCGGCTCTTTTCCGTCGGAGAGCTATGAAGAAAAGCGGGATAGAGAGGGTTCCGTACCGTCACGCGGGCTATGGCTGCGGAAGGATTATGTCGAGGAATTGAGATGGAAAATCTGGGGGGTTCAGACTGGTGACCAGAGTGGAACTGAAAATCCTCATGGGGAGAAGTAATGATTACATGCATGTATCTATACAACTACAACAGGAGTTAGGGGACACTGGGAACAGGGGGCTGGTATATGGTGTGTTATTAAGAGCATATTTTTACAAGCTTGACTTTGAGTAGGTACCATGATATATGTCTGTCCTTCGTGTGATCCTTCTCTAGTAACCAACCAACCACATTAATCAAGAGTCGTTATGATACAATGAAACACCTAGCCACGGTGTATGCGTAACTTCAGATGTGGTGTTAAAAGGGGTTTAAAACACTCCAGGGGGAAAGACGAGTGTTACAGCGATCGTACAGCACCGGGCTTCAAAATCCCTCGATCGCCAGAGCCGCCCATCTGCCACAACCATACGCCTTCAATAGCCCACGCTGACGCGCTAGCATGATGCCTGACACCGCTTGTCTTCGCACCTGGCAGGTCCTGTGCACTCTCACCCCCAGTTGTAGAACCCTTATCCGGACGGCCAGACGACGATGAGGTCGATGTGCCCGCCTCCTCCAGCATCCCAGCCACAACACCTTCACGCTCAATCACAGACCAGAGCCCTTCCACTAATGTGCTCCCGCGCTCTCCAAACTGGCCCTTCCCTAAGCGGAATAAGATACGACCGAGGACCTGCCAGGCGATGCAGCGTTGGGCGGGGAACGTGGAGCGGCTGAGGATAGTGAGTTCAGGAATTGTGTATCCGGCGGCGTGGGGGTCGTCGCCGTGATGATGAAGACCTAGTGTTGTCGGTAGAGAGAGTGATGTTGAGGGGGACAGTACTGTGCCGATTAGGGAGAATCGTAGAGACGCTGGGTGGACGGCTTCGGCACTGCTACCAGGGTGGTAGGCGGAGGAGGGATGGGCACCCGGTTCGTCAGGTTCTGAGGATGGTGGTTGAAGCCATGAGAGGGAGGAAGGGTCGTGGGAAATATCAGGGAAGTAGTGGGCTTGTAGGTCGGATAGGAAGGAGGGTGCGGAGGGGTCTAAGGTCGGCATAGTAGTAGCGCGAGGCGGCGGGGTAGGAAAATGCACGGAGCCGGAGAGCGGAAAGTTTGCTGCTGGGAGGAGGTCTTCGGGAACTCTTGAAGGGGGGATTTGGTCTAGGAGATGATTATTGGTTGCCTTGGTAGTATGTTTCGATCGCGATATGGGAGCCGGAGCTGGAGCTGGATCCGGATTCGGAGCACGAGCTGGAGTGTTTCGGGTATCATCGTTCGTTGTAGCGGTAGAGGATGAGGGTGCAGGGTTCTCGTCGTCGATGCGAGCCCGACGAAGGAATCGTTCGAGTAAAGATGGATCAAGAGACGACATCAGTTCCTCACGTTCATGTTTGATTTGGGCGTCTGACATGGATGCTAGTTGCTGACGATTCTGTTCTCCAATCACCGTTTTGTCATCTTGTTGGCCAGATGTCGGTTGTTCGGACTCTGCAGCGGTAGGTTTTGATTGAGCCTGTCGCTGTTTGAAGGCCGATTGCCTGGCGCGATGACGATGAGCAGGGAATCCACTGGCGGACTTAAGAGTTGGAGGTGTGGGAGGGCCGGCGGGCGAGCGTTCCTGGATCTCTCCAATAACGCCCGGAATGGCGAGGGTAGAAGTAGAGGCAGCAGCGTGGTATTCGGGATCAGAGTCGAGATCGACATCAAAGCGCTCCCCGCGGAAGGCCATGATTAGGCAAGCAAAAAAGACTGGTTGACAGGTGAAACCGTGAGAGTGAAGCCGCCGTTCAGCGCCAACTTCAGTTCCCAAGCTAAAAATGGAAAGGCGCTGCTGAGTCAACTGTGAGGCTCAAAAGTTAAAGATTCTAGATTAATCCACTCCGGGACTAGTATGTCAGGTGACTGTAGCGCCGAAAGAGGGAAAGCGCGCGGGATCTGATCGGCCATTAAGATGTTCGGAGGTCTCCAAGATCGCAGCTTCATTTTCACCTTCGTCCAGTGCATCGCATGTTCTGTGAGTACAGGCCGTCTATTATCTTCTGTAGACTAGCCATAGCCAACTGCTATTGCCATCTGCCTCCCTTCAAGCGGGGTGAGTCCCGGGCCGTGATGGCGGGCCAACACGTCGGCGATGGTCAGACTTAATTTCTATACATGAAAATGATATCCGATTCTCGCTTCCAAACCGCATAAGAATAGCAGCCCAATGATAGAGACACGTCAACTCCCCCATGTTCCTTTTTGTCCTTTGGGCCTCCATTCATTTGCTTGTTGATATTGCCGCGTGCGCTATCACATCCAGGGCTCTCCTGCTGTTCTGATTGCTTCGCTTTGCCATCCCTTCTTGCAGCGTTGCTTCTGCTCGTCTTCGCCTGGCGGATTCCCCTTTTCCTCCGGTCTTTCGTTCCGTCTTCTCCTCGTGTTCTTTTCTTCCTTCCTCCATTCCCTCCGTCCCCATCGACCCTTCCTCCCCAACCTCCATCTCCAGTCTTTTCATCGTTTATTGTCCTTTTTTCATCGAATCTAGCTACGGGTTTATCTCACGAAAACGCAATTTCCTCGTTTCCACCTGCCAACGCCATCAACCCAATCTTACACCGCAGCACCCTCCGACCTGGCTTTCCCCCTCCACCCTCTGCCCTTCTTGCGTCCTTCGTTTCAATGCACCAATTTCACTGATCCCCTCCACGATGTCCACTGGGCCGCCCGTCTGGTCGGCTCAGGACGAACTCGAGTCCCGCAGCCCCGCTGAAACCCGTCCCCGGCGGTCGCGTCGAAAGAAGGACGACGACGCCGAAATCGATCGCAAAGAACCTGCAAAGTCGGCGAGATCCAAGGAGAAGGAGAAGGAGAAGGATAAAGACAAAGACAAGGACAAGGATAACCTGAAGGAAAAGGACCAGGATAAGGACAAGGAGAAAGGGTCGAAGCGGCCCGGTCGTCGCCCGCGAGACAAGTCTTCGTCTATATCCAACAACCCTACTTCTACGCAGCCAACTTCCTCCCATCCCCGCAAGAAGCCCAAGCTAGAAGCCACGCCGCCGAAACAAAGCCCCGAGACGGCTCCCGCCGTTCCTGCAGCAGTCTCAACCGCTCCAGTCTCAACCTCGGTGTCTGCGCCCGCGTCTACTGCTTCAGTTCCTACTCCGAATCCCAGTCCCCCAATTGCAGCTGCGCTGCCATCAGCAAATCACCCTCAGTTTCCACCTCAACCCCAACTGACAGAGTCTCGTCCTCTCCATTCGACGTCTCAGCTGTTTCTTTCTTCGCAGTCGACTCCACCCCAAGCCCCGACCCCTACGACGTCACCTCCCTACCCAACGATGGTCTCTGCGCCACCTTCACGCCCCCAATCCCAGCCGTTGGCACCTCCGCCCCAGCGGAGCAGTGGTCAGAATTATGACCCAATTCGGTCTGCCTTTGGCACGAATTCATCAGCTCCCGCGCCGTCTCTAGTTTCGGCTTCTGCATCCTTCAGCCCTCCACCCCGACCGGTTTCGCCGCGACCATTTCGCGCCAGTGCCTCGCCTGCTATTGCTAGCATCATTGATCCTCCTCAAAACGCTTCACCACCTCAGTATGCTTCGCGTCCATACGGTTCGCCTAGCCATGGCGCATCCAGCTATCCCCCTGCCCAAGTTACCCCTACAGTTGCTCCTGCACACTCACCACTACCTCCATCATCATCTCCGTATAGACATCCGTCCCCTTACGGGCCTCCCCCACAAACCTTACCCTCCCAAGAAACCCAAACGCATGCCCGGCTGGTCTCGTCGCAACCTCAGGTGCCGCCCGCTGTCCCCGAAACAAGGCCATCTCCATCCCAGGTTCAGCAAACACCGTCGGGACCAACGCCGATGGATGTGGATAGTGAGCCCTCTGCCCCTGTAGCCGCTGACAAGGCACCAAAGAAAGAATCCAAACCTCCTTCTACGGCGCCTTCATCGAAACCGCCGTCTCCAAAACCTTCACGACCAGCAAAAGAAGCCCCTCCTCCCTTACCTCAAGGTTCCGGCCTCATTTCCAATGCTCTGTTCGGCGTGGATGATAGCTCTTCGGATACGCCCAATCAAGGAACGCCCAACATCATCGTGCACATACCCCTCAAAGGACATGGTAATCAAATTGTGAATTTTGCCCGCTTGGCTGAGGAGCAGTACGGATTCGCTGCACTGCACCCGCGATTAGCGGCCCACAAGGAACGCATGGCACGTGTAGCAGCGGCGGGCGCTGCACTCGAGCGGAATGACCGCTCGGGGCGAGGAATTTCCGCTGGGGAAAGCGCAGACGAGGATCTTAGCCTCGATGTTGATCGCGACAGCGAAGGGGAAGGAGATGGCGCGATGAGTGCCACCGCTGCACAGACCAACGAGCCTGCAGACGGAAAGAAGAGGCGGCGCCGAAGGAAAATGGAGGAATATGATCGGGATGACCCCTTTGTGGACGATAGCGAAATGGTCTGGCAGGAACAGGCCGCTGCAAGTAAGGACGGGTTTTTCGTGTACAGTGGTCCCCTAGTATCTGAAGGGGAGAAAGTGCAGGTTGAGCGGTATGCGTTGTCTCTTACTTTACTCGCTCATGAAACTCAAACTGACATGTCGACTTAGGGCGGATGGCACGATTAAACGAGGTCGAGGACGAGGGCGCGGCGGCCGCAGTCGGGCTCCTGCGACGACCCATCAACAGCTGCCACTGGCTGCTGCAATCCCGATCTCTCAAGAAACAGGTCTTCCCGTCCGCGGCCCCGGGTCAAGAGGTGGCAATATCAATCGCCGGCCTCGTATGAGCAAGAAAGCGGAGCAGGACAAAGCAGGGGGTACACCGTCGTCCCACGGACGAGGTGGGGGTGCTGCAGGTCGCGGCGGTTCAACAAGCAGTCGAGGGGGCAAGGCGCCGATGGTGGAATTAGCACCTCGCCCAAGTCTCGCACCTGCTCCTCCGGGAATGAATCCAATGGCAGGACCAGAAATCGCCATGAAATAGGTTTCCCCGGTTTTCTTTTTACTCATTCTACCACATTTGACTTCTGTCACACAACTACTGTTTGAACACGAAGTCAGGTGGTTGTCTCATATTGTTCAATGTTGTTTTGGGCCGGCCATGGAAGAAAGATGACAGGCGTACATGAGTAGACCTTTCAAATAGGTTGTCAGCTCACACTAGACCTTGTCTATTTTCTGTTGTTTCGTGTTTGAGTGTTATGGGATTTCCTGTCGGTCTTTATGGGTCATTACATTACTGCCCATTAGTACTTATGGAACTCCAGGTGTTTTCATGCATGAACTGGTGCGTTGCTTTATCAGCTCTAGATAGGATTGTATTTCCTCCAGGTTTAGCTGCGAGTCTGGCGCTTCTTCATCAGAATACAACATAGTTGTAGTCCTATCGCTAGTATGGCATAATGTATCTTTCATTTGCACTAGAAGCAATAACTTCTCAGCAGTCTAGTCTGCTAAAGACTAGAAAAGGCGCAACTAGTTCAACGATAGTATAATGCCAACACTTTCACGGGGTACCGGTACTGAAGCGCTGACATCTTGACAAGGACTCACAAACCCTATCCACGCAAGTGCTCCACCAAGGATGTTCAGGATTAATCAACTCGAAGTGGGACTTGCGATGGTTTCCATTAGAAAGGAAGTTAATCACGCTGAAAAGTACAGAAATACAGCCCAATTATAAGTTTAACCAACAAGTTTTGGCGGTCAACCCTAAATTGATCGGGGATCAAACCAAATAACACGCTACAAAAATAACGCCAACAAGGTTATACCATTCGTGTTGGTCCGTAATCATCACCGTTTCGTACAAATTTATATAGCCGGCATGTCATGTCCAACATACACAATGGATAATGGTTGCTTTATCAACCGGTTCAGGACTACTGGGCCTTACGGTTCTCGTAATGCCCTCGAAGATCATCTACCTCTTTCTGCAAACGGGACAAATCGGCTAGGATATCCCTCGCGTTCGATGGATTCGAGACAAACTTCTCGGGTCCGTCCGCGCGTTGCTCTGAACGAAGACTAGGAGGACGACTGTCATCATTACTGTGGTTGCTCCCGCGGGTGCGACGAGGAGGCGGAGGCGGAGGTAGATTGGTTATTAATGATGTTCGCTTCGAGGTGATTCGAGGATTCGACTGAATCCCCAACCCTGATAGTTCCGTAAGCTGCAAGGAAGAGGACGGTGCTATATTCTCTGATCGCAACGTAAAGTTGGAACTCCCCTCATCGGGAATGGACGAGTCGTTTCTAGAATCTCTACTTCGTAGCGAAGGAGTTATTGACCGGGAACCGGGACTTGGGGGTGTCGATGCGGTGGCCTCAACCATGGAATGGGGTGCAGACAACTGGGAAGAGCTTGGTTTCGAGAGTGTGGACTTGGAACGCCTCATTTGACTATGCCGTCGACTCAACGGCGGGGTGGGAGGCCGCTTGTATTGGGATTGACTGCGCCGAAGAGTATCGGGCGGCGCCGCGGACTGGCTTAAGGGTGTGCCGAAATAATCCGGGTCTAGTTGTGTTCGAGGGGAAACCAAAGGGTCGGGCGAAGCACCATGGAATGAGACCCGGTTTGCGGCTTTGCCGGGCGTTGTTTGTGACGCAGGCTGGGTTCTGCTCGGATCAGGGCTAATCAACTTTCCATGATGACTTTTGGGGGGCGGCGGTGGCACTCTGTCCCTATTTCCCAAACGAGTGGTAAGGGCTCTTGGGTCTATGCCGGGTCCTAGTGAAACTGGCCGGCCTAGTATTTTAGTGCGTGCATATGGCTGAGGCTCATCGGCGATGCTATCACTGTCTGTTTCCCCGGACAAAGAAGCAGACGGCTGATGCGACGCAACTGAGCTGGCAATCGATGTGCCTTCCCGCAGCCCTCCACCGTTTTCGGTATGTGCCTGATTATCAGTTTTCAGGTTCTGGTCCCCAGGTGGACAAATTGTGGTTGATAGTTGACTCGAGGAAACAGACGATGGAGTAGTGCAGATGGATTCTTGGGGACGGCGCAGAACACCCGAAGAAGCTGTTGTTGGGGCCTCAGATGAGGTTTGAGCCCGTTCGGCCTCATCGTCGCTCACATCGGCATCCTGACTGAAGGGATCCGAAGTAGATTGATCGTCCGACGTCGCGGAATCGTCGAGATCCGGCGCACTGGCCGGAGGAGGCGGAGTGGTGCTCGCACTGGCACTCGGTGGTGAGGGGAGGTTCGTCCGGTCTGTAGAAACCGTGACAGTTGATGAATGGCCCAAAAAAATCGGATCCGGGGTGGACGAAGGTAATGATATGGACAGAGAGGAATGAGGCTGAGGTTGATGCGCTGTAGGATCTGCGAGGGTCAGTCTGCCAGTCTGTCTCATGGTGGTACTCGGAAGCAGCGGAAAGGGATTCTCACCTTCTGACTTTTTAGGGCGGAAAGGATTTAATCCAGACATCGCAGAGAGACGTGACAGCACCGATCATGAGAGCAAAGAGAGGGACGCTGGCGAGGGGGAGAAATTGGAGGGAAGAAGAGAAGAGGGGAAGAAAGTGAAGCTGATGGCGGAGTCGTCGAGCGTCAACAAAAGGCGTCGCTGCACGGCTTCCGGAAAGAGCAACGGCCGACAGTCCAGGCTACGTCAGAAAATACCCAGTCCAATGGACCTACAAAAACATCCCTCTATCTCTTGCGCGCTACAATATGTTCGTAATTGCGCTGAACGGGAAATAACCTGAAAGTTGATAAAAAATGGTAGGTATATGATACAGAGAAGAATAGCCAAAGAATAGATCGTATCCCCAAAATCCTCCCATCCAAAGAACACCGCCAAATACAGAGACCACAGTATGCCTCCCTCATGGCCCAATGCCCGAAAAAATAAGGGTATCAGCTCGCCGTGTATGTAGTAAGAAGACAAACGGAAAAAAAGAGGCGCGAGTGCAAAAGAGAGACGGAATCGGCGTTGTTGCTCCCCTTCCAAATATAACACACCATGCTAGTAACTTTGAATGATAATTGTATGCACACCATCAACTTTCTTTGTAAACGTGCCACTCGTTCTCGAGCCCGAAGAATGCCTGGGCGAGGCTCTTCCCGCTGTTGGTCGGTTGGCTGAAGGCCACCTGATCCTTGGGAATTTCCATCCCATAAATGAAATTGCTAACGACGCAATCCAAAAGGTCCATCGCAATACCTTTGCGTCGTGAGGAGCCCGATGTCCAAATGCGCGAAATCCCCACGATCGCTGGATGAGTTTCATCACGGACAGTAACGGCCGAATCGGGGACGTCCGTATGGACAGATGCCTTGTCCACTGCGTGAGATTCCCAGATACGCTCAGTCAAGCACGCTCCGACACACCGACTATCCTTCATGTGCAAAAAGACCTTGTATCCATCCACCTTCTCCGACGCTCCGTTCTTGCGCAGATGTTTCGGTGGCTCGGTCTGGCTCCATAGGACCTCATCCTCGATCACGGGGGAAGACAGCTCCTTGCTGATTACCTCCAGAACCTTCTTGGCTTGGTTCTTCGCAGTCGGGGACGACTTGCGATCCACTATCACCACGTATCCCTCGTCAAAACGAGTCGCCTCGTAGACCCATCGCGACGCGTTGGCTCTCATGAACGCTTTGCCTAGATCCACCCCGGTCGAGTTCATGTCGTGAAATTTCTTGTGAAGTGATGTGTCTTCGGTGTTCGACGGCACATATTCCATCCCACAGGTCGCGCACGTTTTCCGTACCTCATGGCCCAGATCAAGTTGCATCTGCTTCAACGCCGGCTGTTGAGAGGCTGGTGTTGCCGTTTTCTTCTTCGGAGGGTCGAGAGACGCGCGCACACTGTTGGAATTCACCTCGGACAGAGGGGACCCATTGGCCCCCTCCTTGGTCGCCGAGTGTTTGCGTTTGAGGAAGGAGAAGGTAGGTTTGCGTGTGTTCGGCGGCGGAGGGGACAAGCGTGGCGGGGGCGAGGAAGGAGGTGTCGACAGATCAGTGTCCTGAGAACCATCCGAAAATGCAAGAGAATTTCGACGCGACGGACTCGATCGCACGTTGGCGGTGGACTCGCGGATGGCATACTCGAGGCTCTTTTCAGCCGCGTCCGACTCGCTATCCGATAAAACGCGTCTTTTCTTGGCCGCTGGACGCTGGTCGTCATCGTAGACGCGCCATGAGGATCGGCCGTATGTTTTCATCATGAGACCTCTGTCGAACAGTTATCAGGGGGGACGCAAAGAAAAACAGGCGAGGGGCTGACTAGAATGCGTACCGCTTGAATGAATTTGTTACAGTCCACGGCATCTCCCTTTTTTTGGTGTTCTCCGGTGTGACTGTTTCAAATCATGAGATTCCGGCGAGGGCAAACATGGAGAGCCAGTAGTCGCAGATCGGGCGCGAGAGAGAAAGAAGGAAGGCAGTGTTATTGATGACGCTTGTGATGATTATTTTCCACGGACGGAAGGCTTCGGCGGCGAGTGATCGACACTACTGGACATTCAACGGGCGACGGAACGCGTGAGGGCCAACCTAGCCTGATTCAGCTATATTGCTTCAGTGTTGGGACTGGCTGGGAGTGGGAACAATGAGCAATTGTCGGAGAAGACAGTTATAACTCTGCTAGGCTGCCGTTGGCGATGATGATTCTTGTGGAACTCCTTTTAATTACAGCTCTGGCAGCTGGACCACTGCCAAAGCCCAAGAACTTTCCGACTTCGCCTCCTGAAATCATGAGCGACCAACCATCTCGCTCGCTCCTACCTGCAGAAACTATGTCTCTCCAGCGCCCTGGTATGAGTGGATGGATGTCGTGCGCTGGCAGTTATTTTCCCTTGTTATTATTTATTGCCCTTTCTTGGTTGGCCCCGCTCTTGCGGAACCCTGACGCTGAATGATGCCTTACGAGTTATGGGGTTCCTCCCTTTCGTGTTGTTGTTGTCACGATCCTCCCTGATCGACGGTGCACTCTTCAAGCAAGGGCGACCTCTGAGTCTGTAGCCGGTGTGGATTCTGGACTCTGGATGTGTGGACGTGACTGTCCACGTCCGGTAAACAAGATAGGAGCTGTCCAACCCACGTCCTGGGGGGAAATTGGGGTGGCTTCCAGTTCCAGCTGCTTTCTGGTCTATGTCTGTCTAGTATAAAAAATAGCATGCTTCGTATCCAGAGTCGCTTTGATAGAATAGTATTCCGGCAATGCTAAGGCCTCGTTTCCGTGCCACAAGACCAGCCATCGTGAAGAATCCTCGTTCCCATAGCGAGAGTTGTCTAACTGCATGCACTCCATCCATCCCCAACATTCCATATTATTAGTGAGGTAGGCAAGCCATCTATGATCTCGCTACGTGATTGAGATTGACAGAGAAGCCATGAGACATCTCGCTCTCTCCTCTTCCCATTCTTGCTTTTTCGGAGCTCATGGATCCGAATAAATCGCCAATTCATGCAAGCAACCTCGTCCATGGTCTGCCAGACTGAGAGGCGTCAGATCAATACAGTACCCCACCATAGCACTCGAATGGATGATCACGACGCGAAGGAGCAACACTCGCGTCTCAAACGCCAGCCGATCGGCAGAGAATCATCGTCAGGACAGGCAGTTCATTCTAGGCCGAAAGCAGTCTCACCCTCTCTACGCCTTCCTTAAAGTTTTCACTCGCAAAACAGCGCCGATCCGCATCATAGCCCAGACCATACGACATTCTCTCGACATCTCGATACACCGGTAGATTTGATAGCTAATATCTTGTGCCGAGTGCCGACTGCCTGGGCGTGCACTACGATGAAACGTCGTCGCTGCCTCGCTGGAGATCAGAATCAAGCTTAACCGCCACCTGGTGTGACAGGTGCAGAGTACGCGAGCCCCCAATGGCTGAGATATTTGGATGTGTGCATCATTTCAGGTGGTACATCAAGTCATTCGAAGAAATCCCACACATGTCCCATGTCAGCACCAGGCCTGGGTTATGCAGAGTTGGGGGGCCACATGCAACACCGAGTTAAAGAAGATAAACCTCTCACAGGGTCCGATGGGGGCGGCCAAGCAGCCGCAGTCGGCAACCGAAGGTCTCAGTATCTACTAGTAAGATGGCATCAATGGCCAGAGGCCAATCGCCATTCAGCATACTTCATCAAAGATAACAATCTTTTGGCTTGAACATTCTGGTCCCTTACTCTCTCGTATACAGAAGAGACCAGACAATCCGAACCTAACAGAGAGATGACTGCGCGACTCACCACTCACGACTCCACGAGCCAGCGGCCGCATCCTTCAAATGTGTAAGGCCAATAATTCCTACCGAGTCACCTCTCATACGCTCCCAGATTCTGATTATTATTATTTTTGTTTTTTGCGGGGCGGGTGCCATTTCGCGGGGTTTTGAGATCAAGCCGAGTACCTCTTTTGGTCTTCAAAAAACTCGAAGGGCGATGCGTAAAACCATTTTCAAAGCACCTCCACTCCGTAGTGCTGACCGGAGATTATAGACAGACAACCAGATCTCCATGGAGGAAGAGTCGAGCTCGGAGAGTCTTCCGAGGGATCTCGGGTCATAGTAGTCGACATTCGGCGGGTTTATTAAAGTCTTGACAGTTCCGAGCAGGAAGGGGGCCAACTTATTCTGGAGCATGGGACTGACAGGCTGACAGGCTGACAGCCGTATACAGAGGCGAGTACAGCTTTCAAAAACCCTCCGTTTAGGACCCGAGTATCGTCTTGGAGGCTTACGAGCTTCGGCAGGAAGCAATAATCAAGAGGAATTTGTTATTAATTACTCCGTGCCCTTTGATCGAATCGATCCCCTCCGACAACGGTCGATTCCAGATTTGGCGGGACCCGAAAAAACCTGACGTTCATTCCGCCTTTCTGTCTCCTTCTTTGAGACTCCGACCAGGCATGGTCTCTTAATTCCCCCAACCTTGCAGGCGGTTCTGATTTCTGATCCCCAGTCTCCTCAGGCCCTGTGTTATAATATAACCCTCGCCAGCCGCCAATTCTCCAGCGAGAATCTTCACGTTCTCCTCCTCCGCTTCCTCCCGCTTCACCTCTGAGCCATCCGGACTTCAGCCCTTCAGCTTCGGCCTATTTTTTTCCCCTTGCCTATCAGCATCTTTGATCGCTGCCTCCATCGTCGATTCGCACATCCTCCAAAAAGTCCGATCGCTCACAATGTCGGAATCCCTCCAGATCGCAGGTAAAAGAAAACGCGCCAGTATGTGTCAATTGTCCAATAAGATCTTTCTTCTCGCCTGCCATGAACTTTGCTTTTCCCCGTCGAAATTTTCCCCTCCTTTCTGCCTCATTCTCGCCCTAGTATTTCCGACGGGTTAAACATCCTCGTTCTTTTTTTTTCACCTTTCCATCACCTCAGCTAGAGTTGAATCGGTGCCGAGCTCTGTAAGAAAGCTCCGCCGTAACTCCGCCATCCACATTGCTGTGGTGATTTCTCACCACCTACATGGCAACTGCCCTCTGCTCTCACCGCGCCACTCAGCAAACCCTCTTCCATATCATTAGCCCGTTATGATTGCTGATCTAGTGGAACGCTCAGGGACACAGTCTTGCCCTCCTCCTGAATTGCCCCAGCTTGTCGCTGAGCAACATGTGCCCATCCCTCCTAGCGACAAGGAGACGCAACGTTTGATTGTAGTGCTCTCCCATGCTAGCTTAGAGACGTTCAGGGCTTCTCACGGTGGACGCAATGGCACAGCGCGGGATGAGAAATATTCTTTGCTCAACAGCGATGAGCACATTGGCGTTATGCGCAAGATGAATCGGGATATCAGTGAGGCCCGTCCTGACATTGCCCACCAGGTTAGACCATCTTTTCCTTGAACAAAGTTGTATTCGGTCGCTGACCATTACCGTCCACTCCAGTGTCTCCTTACCCTCCTTGACTCTCCCGTCAACAAAGCTGGCAAGCTGCAAATCTACATTCACACCGCCAAAGGCGTCTTGATTGAAGTGAATCCCTCTGTTCGCATTCCTCGAACGTTCAAGCGTTTCGCCGGTCTTATGGTTCAGCTTCTGCATCGACTCTCCATCCGTTCCACTAATTCGCAAGAGAAGCTACTCAAAGTCATCAAGAACCCCATTACTGATCACTTGCCTCCGAATTGTCGCAAAGTAACCCTCAGTTATGAAGCCCCGGTTGTGAGAGTCAAGGACTACCTTGAGTCTCTCGGTCCCAAGGAGAGTATTTGTATCTTTGTCGGTGCTATGGCCAAAGGTCAAGATGACTTTGCAGATTCTTTCAAGGACGATGCAATCAGTATCAGCAACTACAGTCTGAGTGCCAGTGTCGCATGCAGCAAGTTTTGTCATGCCGCTGAGGAAGTGTGGGATATTCTTTGAACCGTGTTTGACAGTTCGGCCTCTCCCTTGATGGAAACTGTTCAAAGTTGACGATGTAACGAATTTCCTTGCGATCTCATACCATCAATGGCATCGTCGGAAGCATGGCAAATGCCGAATGTTGGACATATCCTCTCTGATCCCGTGCCACCTATTTCTGCCTTTTGTGGATCCCTCGCCAGCTGTTAGTTTGGATATGTCGATTTCCTGTTTTGCCTTGCCTATTTTCTATCGATCCAGCAAGGCTTCTTCCAGTTTACGACACCAACAGTCCAAGATTACAGCCTTAGCTCTTACGCGGTGCATCCATTCTTCCGGCGATCTACTTATTGACTGGTGGCAAAGGGATTGTTTGGGTCGGAGTCCTGCCTTAGGGGCCCTCGATTGAGTCTTCGGCCGCCGCACCGGCGTTGCGTCTCATTCAGCACGGGGTGCTGACCTTAATCCCCGACCACCGACCCTACTTCTTCATCCCGGTGTGAGAAACACTGAGCAGGAGTAATATCTCATATCGTACCTTCTAGTCGGGCGTCAGTATAAATACATGAAGATAAGTAATGACATGAACTCTAGGTCATCTAGACCAAACGTCTTAGTCGATGAAAAGGTGCGCCATCTGTGTTGCTTAGCTTCAGGCCATTTTGATAGTCGAATTACCCCCATTTGTAGAGGTTTGGAAAAGAGCATAATAGATTAGAATACCTAGCATTTGGGAACCCATGAAACCAAAGCTGCCTTGACACAACTTGAATTTGAGAGTTGTTGCAACTTGCAAGTGGATTTGTGATGCCTGAGGTTGCAACAAGGCATTCAAGGTCTTGGGCATCAGCTTCCTCTGCTCCTCATCTCCTTCTCCATCCTCCAGGCTTCCTCTTTCCCTTGACTACCAAGTCATCTCCTGCTATGACTCATTCGATATTCGTCGGCATTCTGCTCTTCAAGAACAGGCCTCATGTAATAAGTACGGACTGAATGGCCCCTATGCCCAAGGACGGTGTTTCTTCGCAACGACGTGGCAAGCACACATCGCCTGCTCCATTGGTTTGTGGATCTCCCGCTTCATTTGGGGTGTTGAAAGGGTCCGCTGGCTCCATTCTTCTAAGGATTCATTCTAAATTAGTATCATGGAATAATATAGATAAATGGATCATGGTGCCGTTGATCCCGAGTTATGACGGCGGCTACGATCAACGCTACAACAGCCACCAAACCCCAGCTCACAATAGACACTCCTAAAATAGTCTCTTGCGTTTGCAAATGCCCGCCGTGATGCCTGAACGACTATTGTTCGAAGGAACTTGGTCTATGAGTCAAAGAGTATAGAGTGGATATTACTGAGCGGTCAGACAGCACCAGCGGCGACTAACAGGCTAACAGCAGCAAAAGTGCCCAAATCAGGAACCAAACAGGCCATCGTCAGAGACGCAGACGACAAGAGGGGTTGTTAAGTGGCTCTCCGAGCTCGCTTTCTTCGGCCGTTTCTTCTCTTCCATCCGCTGTTCCATCATGATTGGCGGCCGTGTGTCCAGTCAGACGGTTTGGCTTCCCCCAAGGACCAAACGAGAACTTGCTCTTAGGGTGTCCGACTCTTGTTGCTCCATAGCTTTTGTAAGTGACAAGTGACAACAAGGTTACTTCCCGGCGAGTTAGCAAAGAATGGATGGACTTGCTTCAGGCCTGTGCAATATCCGCCATCGTAGTTGTCCGACTCGCGCTATCAACCAATCCCTACCTTCCACCTTGTGTTTAATCGCCTCACCTTCTTGACTTCTTTGATGTTGCTTGGCTTCGGTCTTGCGCGGTATCCACCCATTTCCTAATCGACAGGGCCACCTACAAGGAACCTCGTCAGGCTTCTCCACGATGACCTGGCTGTGATCCCAATGCTGTTCAACCCCTCGTGGCTAGCTTCACCGATAGGAGCACCGTGGGCCCGCCTGCATGGCTAGGCTTCTGCTGAGACCATGCACTCCTACCTGCAATAACATCAAGGCTCTTTCCTCTCTCACGAGGACGGTCACGAGATTATCGCCCTGACATCTTCTGGTTGGACAACGTGGAGATGCTTTGGGAATAACACCAAAACGTGAAAAACTTTGGCAAATTCCTTATTAACCTCCCTCATCCTGTTTCTTTATATCGCCTTTACTCATCTACTCTATTTTACGTGCTCATAACTTTTATCATACATTGTCGTTGATTGGTACCTCTGTACTTGAGCCACGGAAGACATCCCAAACCCTTCGCTCATTACATCTCCCGATATCATTGCTTCTTCTACAATTTGCGCTGCTTCCAGACAAGTTCTCGCTACTCAGCGAGATAACCCATCCGACAAGACATGCCGTTATCTCATTTGACCTTAACCGTTTCCCACCTTCCTACCTCCACATCATTCTTCCTCTCCTGCCTACAACCTCTAGGCTATAAATTCATTGGTCGCCATGATGACTACATTGGGTTTGGACAAAATTCTAACGAGCCCGCGGACTTCTGGATCACAGAGCAAAAGCCAGGGTGAGTGGGTGCTCGGCACAGATACCCTACCCATAACCATATACTCCGTATCTAACTAAGCTTTAGGTTCCCTGCCGGTGCAGCTCATGTTGCGTTTCCTGCGCCCTCAAAAGACGCTGTAAACTCCTTCTTCATCGGTGCTTTGAAATCTGGAGGTAAACTCCACGGAGAGCCCAAGACTCGTGACCCTTATTCAGGCTACTTTAGCGCCGCTGTGATGGACATGGATGGGAATAGCATTGAGGCCGTATACCGTCCTGACACGGACACCAAGAAAAGCAGCGGCAGCTCCGTGTCCAGATCAGTCGTTAGCAACCCTGTTCCTGCGCTGCTTGAGAATGGCTCAGTTGTTTCGAAGGCCAGCACTGTCAAGTCCAATGCCAAATCCCAAGCATCTAAAGCGATTACCGCTGTGAATCGGGGTGCTCCTTCAGAACGCGGCGGATCAGTCGTCTCGTCTCGCGAGATCCAACAAGCGCCCCCGCAGACCTATGTCGTTCACACTCACACAACGCAGAAAAATGACGACGGCAAGGCCGCTAAGACGATCGTTGGCACGCTCCTTGGCGCCGCCGCTGGTGCAGCCATTGCGTACGTCATGTCCAAGGGGGATCCACAGCCGAATGAAACAACAACCTCTCCTCCACTACCACAATTCGCTCCCCAAGAGTTCCGTCAGCTTCCCTCGCAAGATTCATCGCCAGCCTCCTCCCAATTCCAAAAATACCAGGGCTACGCAGCCATCGAGGCACCTCCTCCCCGAAGCGTTTACTCTAACTCAGATTCGCGGCCTCCACTAACCAGGAGTGTGACATCCAAGAATCCGTGGGCGAGCACTGTCTACGACGGCACAGAGTTCGGCCCCAGAGGAGGCCCAAAGGGAAGCATGTACTACGATGAAGGAGGCCGTCGCGCCTCAGAATCGGAAATCTACAACCAGAGCGAAATGCCCATCAGAGCCATCGAGTATCCGCCTGCATTTGAGTCCCAGCAGTACCCAACCGACATGAGCACACTGATCAGCTCCTTCCGCGAGAAATCTCGCATCTCCGACAAGGGAAGCGTCTATTCCGCCTCTACTATCAAGGCTCCCAAATCCCACCACTCCCACCAGTCCAATACAAAACCCCATGCTGGAAGCACAGCCTCCTCAACACGCACGGCCCGCAAAATCCCTCTCCCGGAGGACTCAACGGTCTCGTACTCGTCTTACCGCAGCGCTGCTAAATCTGCCACTCACTACGACATCGATGACATCGATGTCAACACGCACGTCACACCGGACGACTCGATCAGTCAGGCCGGCGACTCATCTAGACGATCCTCGCATTCGCATCGCTCTCACCACTCTCATCACTCTCATGCCTCTCACGCCTCTAGACGCTCGAGTAAATTCGATGAGCCTGTCAGGCCGAGTGACAGCGTTAGCCAAGTATCAAGTCACGCCTCCAGACGAACTGCCAAAGCTAGTGGAAGCATCGCGGGCGGTGGTTCCAAGGCTAGTTCGAGGATGAGTTCTAGTCGGAGGAGTCAGGCTGCGTGAAGTGCCTTGAGTCTTCTGGTTTTACTTCCATCATCATCTTTTTTTTTTACCTAATCGTCTTTCCTTTTCTTAATCAACTATGGATCTTATGTTCCAGCCAATCTAACGATACAGCTGTTACTTCTTCGGTATAAATACTTTTCATTTTTTTATCTTGTATGTTGCATACAGGACAGTGGTTCTCTGACTCAGACATATTCTATACAATGCATATATATAAGCATCTATTTATGTTTTATTGACAACATGTTTCTGTCTCATATTCATAACACAACGAACAGGTCTCACGGGTTTTTGTCCAACCGCGATTGAACGCCACAGCTTGTCTTACTTAGCATTCCAGTCCAATTTAAAATGAAGCATACTCCATAGTCCATACATACTTAAAGTTAGGATACACGAGTCATCGTCCAAAGCGGATGGTCGCGGCATACAAATCGAGGAGCATATTTTCGTACAACTGGTCTGAGTTTGTCTTGTCTCGGTATACTACTGCATATTTGATACAATCCAATGCCCCATCACCAGCGTCATTATCATCCCCCGCTTTCGAGACTACCCGTAGGTAAGGCAATACAACCGCATCGACAACTTTGAGACCCCGACCCAAGGAAAAATCACCATGCTCAGGTTATATTGTGAATCACATAACATTGTCCGACTCCATTCAGTAAAACAAAAATGCCATGAATGCATAATGAGGTGGTCATAATGATCGTTGGATATGACATTTCCCGCCAAAAGGAGAAACCCGAAACAAACTAAGAATAGATTGAAAACATGCAAATGGTCCGCGGATAAAATAACGAAATGATCTACGATCACGGTACGCCGGGCTTCCTTTATGTTGTCACAGAGCGAGTGGAGACGCAGAGCGCTTGAGAAGATCAAGTATGGCCGTGGAAACTTGACAGGCGAAGATCAGATGGCGTACTTGCGAGTCCATTCACGTGCGGTTGCTTCGTATCGGGGGCGGTCGGTCTTGTACACATGGGCAATCTCAGGCACCAATGGGTCATCCGGGTTGGGGTCTGTGAGCATGGAGCAGATCGAGAGTAGCACTGCGAAGCAAGTTAGTCTTAGTCGAAATAAGGTAGCAGGAGATGCGAAGCTTGACTGACCTTTCGAGATTGTCAGGGCTGGGCTCCATTGGTCACGAAGGATATCAAGACATATGCTGCCGTTGGAGTTGATGTTGGGGTGGTAGATGCGAGTGTTGAAGTTGACCTTTGGTGGCTTGAACGGGTAGTCGGTAGGGAAGTGAATTGTGAGGAAAAACACGCCGCCCGAGTATGGAGAGTCGCCCTGTAGAGATAATAGGTTAGTTGTCAGCAACTAACCCTGGTGGTAATGATGTGATCCCCCGCAAGGTCCTTTTGCTCAACGGCAGACAGACCCCGGAGCGATGACCATTCGAGAGAAGGGCGCAGGTGACTTACGGGACCCATGATTGTTGCTTGCCAATGGAACTGTTCATTTGGAAGAATTAGATGTTAGTCCTATCTTTCGATCAAGAACATCGCAGGAAGGGATCTGCATCACAACGGGCCTGCCGCAATTGGCGACCGTCGAAAAGAACAGAAATAGGTTGCGAAGCATACCAGATCTTCTCCGGCAGGGCCGGCAGAGCAAGAAGAGGGGGGATCACTGTAGGAGAAAGCGCATATTAGTATCATGAGGGCAAAAAAGATCGAATGTGAATTCTGGCGGGGGGTGTTGGCGCCCCCGCGATATGGTGGGGTGGAACACTCAAAAAGAGGCATTACTTACCGGCCGAGGTCAGTGAGTTCCTTGTTAATTCTCTTGAGAGCCATTTTGAGTAATATGAAGAATAAAAGAAGGAGAGAGAATAGAAGATCTAAATCAGCCGGTCGACGGTTGAAGAATGAGTGGTGTTATCGAATTTGAAGGGGGGTATCTGAATAGTCAAGAGTCCACGGTCAGCGACGCTAGGAAGGGAGTTGATGGATGAAAGCAAAAGAAAAGAATGGCCAGAAGCGGCGATACGGACAACAAGGGATAGACAGAATGCAGAGAGAAGGAGAGGAGATATCTGGTGGTGAGATACTCACAGGATTGGGATTACGTCGGGCGAGGCTGGAGGAGGGGAAATGAAGAGGGAGAAAGAGAGAAGAAGAGGAAGAGGAAGTGGAAGGATTACAAAATTACAAATAATACATCCCCCGGCCGTTACCGTCACTTACAATTTCCGAACAGGATTGCCAGCTGACAGCCCAACAAATCAGGCCACATTCAGCGCTTCTGTATCAATCATTACCGTATTAGGCGGGCACCAGCCACATACGCCACACCCCACCGCATCTGTTATACAATCCGACTCGAAATTAAGGCAACCTGTAGACTACTACAAGCGCAAGAGGTGCAGAGACCCAGAGTATCAAAGAATTTGAAATAGTCGAAAGAAATTAGAAGCCAGCGTAATCTCACCTCGCTGCACCCTCCAAGGCAATCTACGGCGAATCGCCGCACCTGGGCATTGCCACCGAGTCACCAACTACTGGTTCCAACTGGACAAGGCTATTTCTCGAATGCTCCAGCGCTATGTTTGATTCATGATTCCGTAAGGCGGCAAGGCGGCAAGGCGGACACTAGGTGAAGAACGCTCGGCATTCCATGGAAGAATCTTCGATACGCCCCCAGCTCGCGTGCCCACGTGGCGCAGACATCACGTGGCTTACCCTAGATTTGAGCGCAGTTTGTAAATATTAATGTCGGGATTTTCAGGATTGAGGTTCTACTAATAGTATGTTGTATGAACAGGTAAACGTGCTATTAGCCTAGGTCCAGTATAAACAATCCTAAAGAGCATATATCCGACTTCTCTCTCCCTACACAAATGCCTGCACACCAGTAATAGCGCGGCCTAGAATCAACGCTAGATCGAGATCAGTACTGCCTTCGAGCTAATCATGATAGGACGGTCACTCACCATGGATATCGCTTTGCCCCTCGTATGTCTGTACCACGAACAAGTTCGCTACATGGCGGGCAATATGGTACTCGTCGCTTGCCGCATTGCCGCCGAAAATTTCCTGGAGTCTGTTCAACGGACATCGGATTAGTTCATTGTTCTAATAGCAAGGAAGAAATAGAACAAAAAAGAGTAGGGCCAGCAGCAGCCGGGGGTACAACTTACATCCGAGAGTTGGCAAGCGCCCGGTCACAGTTTTGCCTCTTGATCAATGAAATCATTTCGGGAGTGCATTTCCCAGCATCCTTCAGTCTAGCAACCTGGGTCGCAGCCAATGCGCCATATGTGGCATCTGTGACAGCGTCCGACAACTTCTTTTGAATTAGCTGGTACTTGGCCAGAGGATTGCCTTTGAACTGCTTCCTTTCCAAGGCGTAGGTCCGGGCACGGTCAATGCAGTCCTCGAGAGCACCTATGGCTCCAAAAGCAATACCCAAACGAGCACTGTTGAGGCAGGTAAAAGGTCCGACCAACCCTTCAACATCGGGGAACATGTTTTCTGCGGCTACCGGGCAATCGTCTAACTGAATCATGCCTGTGATAGATGCACGAAGAGCAGTTTTGTTCTTGAGGGCAGGTGTCTCAAGTGTTCCTGGTGGGCATTTGCTGCGCTCCACCGCAAATCCGCGAATCTTCCCAGTGCTTTGCAATTTGGCCCAAACAATCAAGACATCGGAGATAGGCGAGTTTGTGATCCAGGTCTTACTGCCAGAGATCAGATACACCCCCTTTTGAGTGGGATGTTCACGCGCAGTTGTCTCCATTGACCCAGGATCTGAACCGTGGTTTGGCTCAGTAAGACCAAAGCAACCTGCCAGCTTGCCCTTGGCCAGTTGCGGGAGAAGTCTATCCTTGAGCTCCTGGGTTCCAAATTCATGAATTGCGGTCATAGCCAATGAGCTCTGTACAGACATTCCCGACCTGTATCCCGAATCCACGCGCTCTACCTCCTTCGTGATCAAGCCAGAAGCAACCGTGCTCACCCCTGCGCAACCATACCCCTCGATGCTGGCACCGAGCAAGCCGAGCTCGCCCATCTCCTCAATGATTTTTCGATCATAGTTCTCATTTCGGTAGGCGTCTAGTTAAAAAGTAAAAGAATCAGTAAGGATCCTCTTTAGAAATCTGGCCGGTCGTCTAAATGTAGGCGCGTCATGCGCATCAAATTGGACCACTTACCCAGAACCCGTGGTTGCAATCGTTCCTGGCAGTATTGTCTCGCGGTATCCTGAATTGCCAGTTCATCCTCTGTATATAGCTCTGATGCTAGGAGAGGGTCCTCCCAGTTGAAGGTCGTAGCATAGCCACGCACGGCCGCTGTGGGCGAGGTTGCGGGGATCTTGCCCAGTCGGCCTGCGGAGCGTGAGGCGGTACGGAAAAGGGAAGAAGGGTTCATCGTGAGGGAAAGTCAAATATAAGTTTCGGTCTTCGTGAAATCAATTGAAATACAAAAATTCCTTGAGAAGTCAAGAACAAGACAGTGACGCAGAAAAGGTTGCTGCGGGGGAGTTGTTGAGGAGGCAACTTAAGCTTCGGCGATGTGCTTGGAGGACTTAAGCTATGAGCAACCGAACAAGACGGAATCAAGGATATAGTTGTCAATTCAAGGCAGATTACATTAACAGAGTATGGGATTGCGACTCCGTATTTATTGGAGTTCACTATGTACTCCAAATCTCCAATTAAGCCGAATCCCGCGGAGTGCCTCCTTATCAGTACACCTTATCCGCGGATTGTTCATGATCCGTCGGAGGTGCGATCCAATAACCGATTCAAAGCCGCAACCCCATTGAACGTGAGTTGACAGCCTACTTACTTGCTCCATTTCATTTCTATCAATACAATATCACGGTATAATTGTAATGCTATGTACGAGATAACCATTGGTTCGGTTTATTGCATTGCCCGAAGGCGAAATTGAGTATTGACCCAGTCCTCTTGGAGTACCGTCTTGCGTTCTCGCGGATTTGATTAAACCAGAAGGCTCTTAGCTTGGTCAGGTCGGTCAGTGACACAGTGCCGTTATGCAGATATTCATAGCACCTGCTTCGCGGAGCATCTTAGCATCGCTGATTCGCTCGTCTTCAGTAAGAGCATTTAGGAAGCTTCTGCCGTGATCCATCCATAATATGCCATTAACGTCATTATGCAGGCATTTGGGATTGAAGGAAATCGAACACCCCAGTAGGGAAATATTCTTCATCAAATCCCCATAGGTCCGCCATCATCGGGTCCACAGAGCCTTCAGAGAGTCCGTTCTGTAGTTTCACTTCGGGTTCAAACCCATTGCCTCTCTCCGCGGATAAGGGAGCAACCCCTAAGAGAGGACGTGGGTGATTCAAGATCGTGTCGCGCTCGCCTAATGGTTGAGCGCCAGGGATTATTACAGGTTTGAACATTGACGAATTGTCATGGGGTCCCTGTCCAATGGGCTGTTGAGTGCCGCAGTTTCTCTTTTCCCATTCCTCAAGCCCCGTAAGCATTTTCTTCAAGCCACGGGATATATGATGGCTAAGATGGCGCTCACTAGCTCGCTTGCTGCAAGACACCATCAGTTCAATAATTCGGCCGACCAAAGCACGCACGTACGACACGTCGATATGGAGGCCCGCCGACGCAATCGAGTTTTGTTGGTTTTGGCAGCTCGGCATAATACTCGAGCAGCCCTTAGCGGCAATCTTCAAAAGGAAGACAGCCGCAAATGTGATCATGCTGTGGAGGTAGAGTGGAACACCAACCAAAGCTCGTTGAATGTCAGGTTCGTCCAAGACGACCATGAGCGTCCCAATCGCAGATTCAATGGCCAGGTTTGCGCGCTTCTTGCGTTCAGCGGACATAGGGCGCGTCGAGTTCGAAGAATGATAGGTTCGCAGGGCGACAGAATTCAGCTGCAAGCGGGAAAAATTATAGTGTAGGTATACAGCTTTATAAGGGTACGCACCAACATACCGACTTCCAGCTAAATCAACAAACAATCAGTAAGGAAGACCTCATCACGATAAGGAGGATAGGTTGTCATACCTAAGCGTGGTAGCCATGAGGATCGCCAATCCCCGAGGTCCGCGTCGAATTTATCAATCTTGGAGAATTCACTTTCTGGAACCTCCAGGTCAACATCGGGGCCGAAGGCATGATATATCCTCGTGAGTATAATGAACAAATCCACCTGGCTATGTAGGCGGAGATCAGATTGCGAGACCGACGGAGAGAGTATGAAGGTGTGATGATTGGTGATGCTATAGTCTTCGTGGATTATGGGTGGGCGCCCGTAGGCAATAGAGAAGTGGTGTTCTAAAGTCTAGCAAGGTCAGCATCTACTCGAATATAATGGGATTGGGAAAGAGCACGCTTACATAGAGGAGATACCAGAGCCTAGCCTGTTCCTTGTGTTCTGGAGAGCCCAGTGTAGCTTTTCGATAAGCTTGATGGAGATTGTGCTCCGTTGCAATTCGCACTGCATACCCCGACAACTTCCAGCTCACATCCGCAAGCCAGAAAGCCCCGATACACAGTGCGCGCAGGTCATCTAAAGTATGGTGTCTACCAAGCATTGACTCCGATGCTAATTTTGCAAACTCGGTGTAACATGTATCAAAAGTCCGCTCCTTATGGGGTAGATGAAGGGCCGTCACGGCGAAAATAGCAGCAGAAAGCATAGAAGAGGAGTTCCGCAAAGACGTGAGATCCTTGTGTACGAGTAATATCCCATCCCATAGATAACGATTGAGAACGCGGTCGAAGTGATCAAACAATTCCTCTGCTTCTTGTAAATCTACTGCTCCACGAGAGACGAAATCCGTAACGAGATCATGCGCATGCTGTCGTTCGGGAGAATTAGCCCGAATATCGCTCAACTGGGTCACTTCATACAGACTCCCCATCGGAGCAGTGACAAGAGACATCGCGCCATTCTCTTCCTTATCGATAGCATATTGCGGTTGTTGCTGGAAGGTTGTTGTATGAAGGTTCGATATCTCAGCGCCAGGGCGTGCTGTGGCATCAATTGACTCAGTCGCTCTATAGATTCCCGTAGTCGGAGGAGTGTCTTCGGTCGACACTGTAGACGCTTTGCGGCCCCTCTTTTTAGGTGGTTCAGCCGATTTTCCGACCGCTTGGTAGTAGGACAATTCAGGCAACTGGGCTTTTCGAAGCAAATCGGCCATGGCAAGCTCAATGGTCGATTTCCACCTACAGCATAACACAAAATCTGTTAGCGACGCCATGTTTAATGGTAGGCTGTGCATTCTGCGGGACAATCATTTACTCTGCTTCATCGTCGAGCAATGTCTGCAGGCTTTTGTTGACGACACATTCTAAGTCCATCCGGCGACATCGTTGACAGACTGTCTCCCCCACATTCATATCACATCGGACCTTATGCCGTTTGCACTCGGTACAAGCACGTATCCTTCGTGATATCTTTGGAACATGAAGCGGGCTCTGACGTGAGTCATTCTCCGATAGAGAATGCGGGAGGGCGCCCTGAGGAGACGACCCCGAGGACGCCTCGCCATTAACTTCAAAGTGAGGACGACTCCTTTTCATTGTGCAACACAGGTGCTCATCGCCTATAATGGAGCACTGGCGTGACTTTTCTTCCTCCTTCTTGTCCCTCCAACTAGGTTCCCGGGTTCGATGAAGCAGCCGTCAACAAATTCGAATAAGACAGAGGAGAGGGGTTTGGCGGGTTGGGAGGATCCGCTCGAATTACGGTGGTAGTCTACCGGGCTGGCAACATCGGTTCTCATAACCTGTTGAGCAGGTCGCTGGTCCCTGTGGCCTACTATTTGTCTACACGGCCGAAGCGCAGGGTAACGGGCTCTGATAGGCAAGATCGCGGCTGAGTCTCCTCCAGAACTTCATCGGTCATCTGTTGGCTCCTGGTGAGTCCAGGGCCCCAGCCCCGACTCCAGAGGTTCACTCGGGGGAACTTTTGGGGAAATCAAGTGGGGGTGGGATCACGTGGAGCAATGCCGCGGCCGCTATTCCAAATACGGTCTAATTGTGTCTGCGCGTTCAACGCGTTCCGCGGCCGCGACTGACTACTCGTAGGCGGCCTTCTTGTCTAGATATGCTCAACTAGTTCGCTGAAGCCGTGATCTTGACTCCATCTCCCTATAGATAATCAGCAAACTCAAAATGGGTATCAAACGTGAGTAAAGAACCTCTCAGTGATTAGCGCATTGCTGTATGGCCGTCCATTCGCTCATCACTACGTTATTCCCAGACCTCTATCAAGTGATCGCAGAAAATGCGCCCGATGCTATCAAGGCAGGGGATATCAAAAACCACTTTGGCCGCAAGGTCGCCATCGTACGTTACATCCCCTTATATTTCACTCATCTCGAGCGTCGTTTCGCGGGATCCACAGCTAACATTATCTTTGGCATATAGGACGCGTGCGTTATTTCCTAGCTACGAATACCATAGTCACTAGAAGTTGATGCTGATGAATCACAGATCTATGAGTATCTACAGTTTCCTCATTGCCGTTCGCTCCGAAGGCCAGCAGCTCATGAGCGACAGCGGAGAGACTACATCACACCTTATGGGCATGTTTTACCGGACGCTGCGCATGGTGGACAATGGAATCAAGCCTTTGTATGTCTTTGATGGAGCTCCGCCGAAACTGAAGTCGGGTGAACTAGCCAAGCGAAGTGCACGGAAACACGAAGCCACCGAGGCGCACGAGGAAGCAAAGGAAACCGGTACCGCGGAAGATGTCGAAAAGTTCTCGCGACGGACTGTACGGGTAACAAGGGAGCACAATGCGGAATGCAAGAAACTTTTGAAATTGATGGGAATCCCGTATATCGACGCTCCCACGGAGGCGGAAGCGCAATGTGCTGTGCTTGCCCGCGCAGGGAAAGTTTACGCCGCGGCCTCCGAGGATATGGATACACTATGTTTCGAGTCGCCGATTCTGCTGAGACATCTTACTTTCAGTGAGCAGAGAAAGGAACCGATCCAGGAGATCCACTTGAATCGTGCGCTGGAGGGATTAGGCATGGACCGAAATCAGGTAACTTCTTTCCTTGCGGAGTGGCGCTTTGGTTGCTTATTTCTCTATGTGCGATATAGTTTATCGATCTCTGTATCCTGCTTGGGTGCGACTATCTGGAGCCTATTCCCAAAGTCGGGCCCAACACTGCCTTAAAATTGATACGAGAGCACGGCACCCTGGAAAAGGTGGTTGAATCCATCGAGAACGACTCCAAACAGAAATATGTCATGCCAGAAACGTGGCCGTACCAGGATGCCAGGGAGCTCTTTATCAACCCGGATGTCCGAGACGCCAACGACCCTGAATGTGATTTCAAATGGGAGGCAGCAGATGTCGAAGGCCTGATAGACTTCCTGGTGAAAGACAAGGGGTTCAATGAAGACCGTGTGCGCAACGGCGCTGCCCGGCTGCAGAAGAACTTGAAATCCGCACAGCAATCGCGACTAGAAGGCTTTTTCAAGCCGATTGCGAAGACGGACGCGGAGAAGGCAACACTCAAACGCAAGCACGATGAGAAGATTCAAGAGCAGAAGAAGCGCAAGAAAGACGAGGCTAAGGCGAAAAAGGAAGCTAAAGCGCGACCGCGAGCTGCTGTATAAGATCCAATGCTCTATCGAGGTTGTTTGGAGGGAATAAACAGGGACACGGTCACATGGCTGGGATAGGCGTTCATCGGTGTAACTACTTTGAGTGAGGATTAAGGACTCAGTTGCGTCATTGGTTCTGTGACCACATACCTAAGACTTTGGCGCCAAGTATGTAATATCAAGGTTTGTCCTTGTGCTCTCCTCCAGTCTCGTGAAAGGTCATTCTTGCTCCGCGGCAAAAGCTCGACCCTAGCCAGCGCCGAGGACCCAGGACAAGGTGGCTACAAAACCCAGAGACTTGAATGTAACCTAGATTCAATTGGTACCGGTGCATAGTGATTTACTTGAAACACCATCCGTGTCCTTATACATGTACTTGTCCCGTTTTCCGCGCTCCAGCTCTTGTTTGTTGTTGATCTGCTTTGCGTGGGGTGCGCGTTTTGTTAAATCACAAGACAAGACACCACAACCACAACAATAGAATTCCTTCAACACAGTTACATAGGTGAATTAATAGCTGGTGTATAAATAAACGCTCGTAGGATATTATCCTACGGAGATATTCAGTGATACCTAAAATGTATCGAGAGTGTAAATGGTCAGTTGGCGGAAATATATATTGGGTAGGAAGTCCTACTATGGAGAAGTATACAGGTGCACTGTATTTCCTACTAATTAGCCTATAGTAGATTCCCGAGAGAATAGCGAAGACAAATCCGCGAAATTGAATTATAATAGCTAACACAGGCTACTCCAAACGTCTTCCAACCCTCATTCCGCCATCTCAGTTGAATCTCGAGGAGATCCATCCGAAGTGGAGGAGACCTGTTTTCGGCTACTGATATTTGCGAACCATGGACGGATGATCCAGGCGCTAAGAGCTTCTACCTAAGGTAGTACAGAGTAGTACAGAGTAGTAGAGTAGTACAGAGTAGTAGCTGAGGCTGCTGAGGCTGGGCCATGTAGAAGGTGGGACCCTACGACTCTGCATTTTCTTTGTTTCGGATGGCCCTGGTCCTGCTGCTCAAAGCCCTCGGCTCTGTTGCCGCCCCTGTAAAAGAGTCTGGGGATCTAGTTCGTCATCATCCAAGCTACTTAGCTTTGACTCTGCACTATAGAACGCAAAGCCTCTCCACCAGCCTGAGGGTGGCGTGTACTGCGCGGTACTCGTCAACAAGACTGGATCACTGGACAGCCAACCAAGCAGACAGCCAACCACGGATCCAGGTCTAGATCACGCCGAAGCGAGACTACAGCCTGTCTGAAAACGCGGTCCGCGAGTGAGCTGTTTAGGTTCATACATAATCTCCCCTCGTGACCCAAGCCCAAGCCCACGAGGGCCCCTTTCTGTCCATGAGTAGACGTCCCCGGAAGTACTGATTGATTTACGGGAATGTAATGCAAGGGGAAAGATCTGGAAAAAGGCAGACACTTAAATGTCTCAATCACCTGCTAGTCCCAGCGCTACCATGCAAAATGCCAGGAGGCAATGAGCTTGATTAAACCGCAGTTGCTGCAAAGTCCATCTGGCGCGGCTTGAATGGATCTGTGATTCCGAAGCTGTATGACGACTGCCACCCCACAGAAGAAGATAAATGGAAGCGCCTAGAAATAATGGAGTCAGGAGCATTATTGATATTGTCCCAAAATAGCTTTAAAGTCATGGATGTGTGCGCGGTTTGCTGTGTGGAGCGACAAACACCTCGGAAAAGAAACAACTCCAGAGAGATGGGACTTGGAACAGCGCAAACAAGCGAGCGCGATCGTCAATGTAGATGAGAGGTCTAAACTGCTCTGCTGGAATGACCATCGAGTACTGATCGACTTCAAATACCTTACAGAAACGAAAAACTCGCGGGGGAGGGAGAAGGGGGATAAAGAACTCGACGGAGGACGCGTAGGAGAATTGGGAAGATGAGTGGGAAAGCACCGGATCAAGAGCCAGACGAACGACAATATTTGGGGAATATTTACTGCCAAGGCACAAGGGAATAAAAATCTCAAAAAATAACCTGGTTATCTGAATGTGCCAATCAGCCGAGGGGAAAAATCACAGATAAAGCAGAAAAGACAGCAGCTCGAGAAAAATAATAGAAGAGACGAGAGGGCTTGAGCCTTGACGTGTTGCGAGTGATCCTGTGTCAACACCGGCTGCCCTATATAAAGCGCGCGTGCCCCGCGGCCTTCCCTCCCCTTCCCTCTCGATTCTCGACTCTTTTCTGCTTCCACCAGCTCTCCGCCTGCACTTCTCTGTCGCCTGTCGCCGATCTCTCCATCTGCAACATCTTCTCATCTTCCTTTGACTTCCTCCATTTTTATCATCCCAACTATCCCTCCTTCGCGATGCCTCCCAAGAAAGCTACCACCGCGGCCAAGAAGACCGCTGCTGGCCCAACTCACGCCTCCTACCGTGGTATGTATTTACTGATCTTTCGTCACCACCACTTCGCGTAGTGATAAATCTAATATCGCTTTTGTCGCGAGTAAACGCTGATTTCTTTCATATAGATATGATCAAGGTCGCCATCCTGAATGTGAGTTGATCGCGCTGTTTCCGGCCTACCCTTGGATGACGCTGCCGGGCGGGAGCAACCCCCGACCGTGACACGTCTCGCTCATGTTGATCATCACAACACCACGTCGGATTTTATCTTTTGTATCGTAACCTTGATCGCTAACATCTTTCGCTTCAGCTGAAAGAGAGAAATGGTAGCAGGTACGTTGTTTTGATGTTCTTAGTTGCCCTTAATGCAAGCCGCTTCTCGGCGACGTGACTACCTCATCGTCCTAGTCATCACGACCCTGTCGCGTCTCAAACTAATTTTTGGATTTTCATAACAGCCGCCAGTCGATTAAGAAATACGTGCGCGCCAACAATAAGCTTACTCCTGCTTCCGAGAATGCTTTTGATAGCCAGTTCAACAAGGCGATCAAGGTCGGTGCTGAGAAGGGCGATTTCCTTCAACCTAAGGGTAAGCTACCTCAACCCCCCACGCCCACTTCTTGAATTACCTTGTCTGCCTTTTCTCCCCCGAATTTTCATCCTTCCGCCTTAACACGCGCGTTCCTGGATTTCGTGCCTTTTTTTTTTTCTATTTTAATATTTTCTACGGCGTATATGCTGACGAGTTTCATCTTCAGGTACATCCGGACCCGTGAAGCTTGCTAAGAAGGAAGCTCCTGCGAAGAAGGAGGCTCCTGCTAAGCCCGTTGCGAAGGTAACCTTCCTCATCTCTGAATTGCAAGCTAGACCTTTCTGACGCGTCTCTAGAAGCCTGCCACCACCACCAAGACTGCGGCCCCCAAGAAGGCAGCTGCTAAGAAGGCCGACAAGGTCGAGAAGCCCAAGACCAGGAAATCAACCGCCGGTGTGAAGAAGTCCGTCGGCAGGCCCAAGGCCAACACTGCAAAGCCTCGCAAGACTAGCACATCCGTAAGTCACCATGATTGACCCTCTCTGGGTTCGTTGTGCTAACTCCCCAGAAGGCACCGGCTGTTGTTGACAAGCCCACGGTCGTCAGGGTGACCAAGTCTGGCCGCAAGACCACGACGACGGCAAAGCCCGCCGAAAAGGCTACCAAGAGGACCGCTAAGAAGGCTTAGATATATATCCATGCTTTGGAGATTGTTTTGAGCGTCCTCTTAATGTTTTGACTTTGGGTTTATGTGATGCGGTTCAGGATATCTCTCAGGTTGTGCCCTACTTTCCTTCTGATGTAATTTCTTTGCTTGTTCTTCTTCTTTTTGCGGTGAGTCTGGGAATCTTTCGCTTTCTCTTACTATGTTGGTTGGGCTGGCGTCTCGCGATGGATTTTGGAATGGGAACTGTTGCCTGCTTGCTGTGATCTCCCTGTGGGGTTTGGGAAAGGATTGTTGCTATGTCTATGTCCAAATTATTTCCATTTTGCTGTTCACGTTGTAATGAATCCCTCGCCCCTAAGGGCTTGAGTAGTGGTCTACACCATCTCTGATAATATACTGGAGAATGCGCCTGTTGCAAATAACGCTTGAATAATTACCCTGGGTGGTGGATTGTAGTTTACGGTGTCTCCGGTGTCTTCTCCATCCGTAAACGACTAGGTATCGCATGTTTCGCTGTCGCAATAGTATGCCTATACCAAGATATAGAGTAGAAGAGACGTGGGATGATTAGGGTTTGAGACATAAAGTTATACGCGGATTGGAGTTGGTCCGTATTTATGCACGACAAGACAATTGCCTGACTGTACTCTGCTTTTGCGTGGGATGCCTTGAAGCATAATGTCGTGGCCAGGTATTACTGGAAACAATAATGATGACAATACATCCTTTGAAAGGAGAAGAGTGAACTAAAGCCTCATCCATCGCTGTCCGCTAAATACTGGGTGGATTATGGGGAATAATAAGTATTGTTCTGGGATGTGCTGTTTCTAAATATAAGATTACTGGAATAGTACGTGAGCATACGTAACTAAGTACCTGCTCACTTACTAAGTAGTAATTCCAAGGTTCAAGTTAACGGATTCGAAAAACGTCTGCTCATAGATATACTAAATTTCTGTTTCAATTCCGTCTTATAACAAATAGACAGACAACGTGTTTGAATTGAGGAGCTGAATACTTATTAATGGTGGAGTTCGCATGAACCACGGATTGGCTCCGTTCCCCCCTGCTTTCCGATGAAAACCCCGACAACTACATATCTCCCACCAGTAGGCAGAAGCAATAATAACAAGGAGGTCCGTTATTTCGAGGTCAAGAGTTTGGACTTAAATAGGAGAAACGGATATTACTACATAGTACTAGCAATTGAAGCCTGAGGAAGCAATACCCTCGATTTGTGTATATTACGGGCATTTACTGGATAGTTACCATACCAGAACAGACCCTGCCTGCGCTTTGCACGTCTTTACCAGAAGTTCAGAATTAAGGCTGTTGGCTGTTGGCTGATGCTAACTTGCTGTCCTCTGGCTTCCAACATCATCGATTCTTCGCTTCGTCCTTATCCTACCTCCGACAGTCTATTCCCCCTCTCTCCCCCACCCCTTCTTGGATATTCCAACCTTTTCCGCTCTTCTCTACTTTTTCTCCACAATCACGCCCTCTCTCTGCGTGCTCCCAATTCCCGCCTTCCTCATACACGAACACGCTGTCGGGACTCGGGAGCGTTGTACTGTCAACAGACTGTCGTCTTATTATCCTCCTGCTCCGCCTCTCGGAACATGGTAATCGGCCCTTAAATAGTCTGCCACGCCGTGGCTGGCCGCTCTTGTGACCTCGAAGTTGTTCTTGGTCCCAAACTGTTCGGTTGCCGTCCACCCCTTCCTTGCAGCGTCGTCTCTCGCCCACTCCTCAATCGAGATTCTCCAGCGGAACCCTTGACTGGCCCATCCCTCATACTATCTCTACCTCTCGACTCCTTCGACCTGCCTTCCTATCATCCCTACGCCGTTCGCACCTCCCGGCGTTCAACCCGCGATTATGCCGTCATTCTCGAACGATTATCCTTCCCAGACGGCCACCGCTACCGCTGCACATCCCCGTTCGTTCGGTGCTCCCCAAGAAAGACCGCATGATAAGAATCCTGTAGGGAATGCTTTTCTGTGGACAAATTGGCCCAATGGTGACTCCAGTCATCTTGACACTCCTCCGACCGACCGCCATCTCCCGAATGGTAGTACCTATTCTTTGACCGGACCCCGGTCGAGCGCCAGCTCTTACAATCGAGATTTCTTGCAGTCAAAGGATGGAAGTTTACACTCATTAGGGAATGGCTCCACTCGCGAACCGAGGGAGGGAAGACCATCATCCATCACGATGGACAAGGAGTTCCCACGCAAGTCATCCGATATAGGGTTTGGTTCGGCCACAGCGTCTATTGCTAGCCAACAGGCGAACGGCGCATTGCTGAGCCACCGATCACTTAACGGGAAACATTTGATGAACGGAGATTATTCGCGACCGTCCGTTGATGAGTTGGTTTGCTCGGACACATCGGGAAATCCTTCAGCGGCACGGCTGTCGACGTCCTTTCCCGACAACAGCGGTCGTCTCTCTCCAGACTCTGACCGCTTGTCTCCGACTCAGAAGAGTACTTATCGGCACTCATCCCCGCCAGTCCCCGCAGGCGTCGACCGTAGCAACACACAAGATTCGACAAACTCTAGCCTTCGACAACGACACACGCTACAGGTCCCGAGAACTGCCAGTGGTCGTCGAAGTAATCGTGATCAGCCGGACGAGGCTGCATACAGCAGTGGTCGCTTATCCCCTACGGCGGGAATTCGCCGTTCATCTCTTGGTTTGGCTCGTCGTACCACCAGAACCACCCAATCCGATATCTTGGTGGATGAAGCGAATCCGGATGAAGATGCAGCACGATGGGCGGAAGCAATCAAGCAAAGGAGAGCTTCGAGAAGGAAACGCCGAGATGAGGAAGATGATGATAGGGTTGTTGTAGGAACGAAAGTTGATCGAAACCATGTCAACTGGGTCACATCCTACAACATGCTCACTGGAATCCGCTTCACAGTGTCTAGGATCAATGCGAAAATGGATCGGGAATTGACACCTGCTGATTTTGAAGCGAAACATAAGTTCTCTTTCGATATGTATGCTCAAGTCTTCTGAGTACGCCGCCATCACGGATAGTTACTAACAATTGTCTTTTCTACAGAACCGGGAACGAATTAACGCCCTCTGCCCAGTATGATTTCAAGTTTAAGGACTATGCACCCTGGGTCTTCCGTCACCTACGATCAAAATTCCGACTTGACCCCGCAGACTACTTGATGTCCCTTACGAGCAAGTATATCCTCTCGGAACTAGGTTCTCCAGGGAAGAGTGGCAGCTTTTTCTACTTTTCAAGGGATTATAAGTATATCATCAAGACGATCCATCATGCTGAACACAAATTGTTGCGGAAGATCCTTCCCGAATACTACAAACATGTGGAGCAAAACCCGAATACGCTTATTTCACAATTCTATGGTCTTCACCGAGTTAAGATGGCCTATGGCCGCAAGATTCACTTCGTCGTGATGAACAACCTCTTCCCACCACACCGCGATATCCACTCCACATTCGACTTGAAGGGGTCTATGATTGGCCGTGAGGTCAGCGAGGAGTTTATAAAAGATCACCCAAGGTCTACCATGAAGGATCTGAACTGGCTTCGGAGAAATCGCTATTTGGAATGCGGTCCAGCCAAACGTGAATTCTTCCTCGCCCAGCTCAAGCGCGACGTGGAACTGCTGAAGCGGCTTAAAATTATGGACTATTCGCTTTTGGTGGGTATACATGATTTAGAAAAAGGAAATGAGGAGAAGCTCCGTGATAAGACTCTCCAGGTCTTTCAACCGGGGGGTGATCGTGAAGAGGATATCCACCCTAACATGCTAATGCGCACTCCGTCCAAGTTGGAGAACGAACGCAAGGCGCGTGAACTTCGAATGCTAATCCAGAAGGAGCGCCCGGTGCCCCTCGATAAGGCAACCGCAAAAATGCCGGACGAGATTCTCGATGAACGGAAGTTCCATGTCTTCTACTCCGACGATGGCGGATTCCGAGCCACACATGAAAACGGCCAGCCTGGTCAAGAAATCTATTATCTTGGGATTATTGATTGTCTGACACATGTTCGTACTTTCTACATGGTACTCATTCGATATATAGGCTAACCATCTGAGCAGTATGGCACGGTTAAAAGAATAGAACATTTCTTTAAAGGTCTTACCCATGATCGGACTCAAATATCCCCGATCCCCCCGGAGGGCTACGGGGACCGTTTCGTCAACTTTATCAAAAATATCACGATGTCTAAGGACGAAGCACAACGAAACCGAGAATCACAAGCGGCCGAGCAAGCAAGCGCTGTCGATCGATCTATACCGCCGACGGGGAATGAAACGTTAGAACATGCTTCGGTTGCCTCCACCTCTGGCCAGCAACCGGCAGAGCCTGGCACCTCCGGACCCAGTACACTACCGATTGTTGACGAAGCTGGCGAGGCTAGTAGTGTTGGTGGAAATAGTCAACGTAGTCCACGTTGTACTTCGGCCCGCCTAGACAAGGAGCTGCCGTTACCACCGAATCATGGTATCCCGCAGCTGCCCGGAAAGCAGAACGGAACCTTACAAAATGGGCAAAATCTCTCTATCTCCGTCTGATGGACAGGAAATATCTGACGTTTCTTGTCTCCTGTGAATATTCTAACCTTTTGATCCTCATTTTGGCGGCTTTGATGATATCCCATTTGCAATATTTCCATCTTTCTCTACTTCCAGTGCCAGGGAATTGTCCTTCCCTGCCCACGCAATGAACGCACCTCCGCCATATCCCACCAATTCGAAAGTGCCATGATAGTTTTGATGTTCCCACGATTGATGCAAGCGAACTCATTGACTATCAAGCACCCCACTGTCACATCAGAACGGTTGTTTAGTGTCGGTATTTATATCCCGTCAGCCTGCATTTCGAGTTGGTTAAATAATTTTGGATGGAGCATCCCCTCAACTCTCGTCATGGTTTTACTGTTTCCTACCGCCACATATATGAGACATTGCCTGATGCGACATTCTTTTGAAGCACCTGCAAATCTCTTTACAGTCTTTTGCATTCCAATCCTGTTTCTTAAATGTTATGACCTCGTCGAGGAGACTTCCCGCCCGCCAACAACACCCACCACAGTTGGTTTGATTGAAGTTTTTCGGCCTCCTTTGAGTGCAAAATGCCCCATCCCCCATGTCACCTGTTCACTTTATATTTCCTTTTGTTTAATAACCGGAAGGACCCAACTGTTCAAGTTGGGTATCTTGATCTATGCCCTGCTTTACAGCTCACATTCCTTCCTCTCTCCTAACCTGACATAATTTATGCCGACTATCATCATCTGGCATTGCATCCTGGTTTTTTTTTTTTTTCTTTCTTTTTTCCTCACTACTCTCTTGTATACTTGAATGGGGAACCGACTTGGGTTTTCCGTGAGAATGTTTTGAGCGGTTTAGCCTTGTCGGTTTTGTTTCGTTGACGTGTTTTTGGCGTTTATCATTTTTTCTTGTCACTCCGTGTTTATAGAGAACTGATAGAAGAAGTGCGTAAGTAGAGAATTGATACCAACATCGAATTGTTTGTTTTTGGGACGCATGCATACACTCTTATAAGGTTTTGTTTATAGTAACCTTTTAATAGAATTATGGTTCTTAGGAAATACTTAGGGGGAAGATAGTAGTAGTAAAGAGAAATAAATGCCTGTAGTTGTATTTAGCATGACGGACACAACACCTCATGATTAGTAGTCTAAGATTTCTCTATCTAGGTATTGTATACTATAATTCCCCAAACCAACCAAGCCGAGATACTGAACTGAGACGACAAACATGATGGAGAAAAAGAACGTACAAAAAAATTGCCAAACCAAATAGTACAAACAATGAAAATACTAATACATAGGTAGACATCACCAAGATAATGTCAATGAGAATGAACCGAGTGTCCACAAAACAGGAATCCATTCAATTGCCGATAAATAGAACCTTAGCCGATCACGACGCAATGGGAGATTAGCCACCCGTTTGGCTTTAGATTCAGTCCCCGAGCTGGGCGTAAAGGATGACCGCAGGAGTTGAAGCTCGCGCACAAGCCTATCTATTTCCTTCGATTCATGGTTTTCACGCACATCTCAATTAGACCGGTTTTTGCCTCGCTATCGGGGAAGGGGCTGATAGCCGCGATGGCTTTGTCTGCGTATTCTTGGGCTAGAGCACGGGTTTGTTCGACGCCGTTGGTTTGGTAGACAAGGTTGCGGGCCTAGATACAAAAGGTGGTTAGTTAACTTCTTTTTTAGGTAGAGAGAGCTGTTTGATTAAATGAGTAGGGGCCTATGCGTACTGTTTGAACGTCTCCTTCCCGACTGAACTTACGACCGACCAAGGGGCCGAGTTCAGGATTCAGTTTCCAGGCGAAAAGAAGGGGAGCAGTCGCGAGGCCGAGTTCTAGGTCTGCACCGGCAGGCTTACCTAGTTCCACGCCGCTGACGGTGTAGTCGAGCATGTCGTCCACAAGCTGGAACGCTAGTCCTAGGTTGCGGCCGTAGGAGTATGCTGCCTCGACTACCTCAGGTGTGCTATGTCCAAGTAAGGCGGCTGCGCGGCACGATTTGCTGATCAGACTAGCTGTTTTAAGGTAGGTTTTCTGCAGGTAGTACGAAATGGTGTCGTCTGTGAAGACGGGGTTCTTTTCGTCCTCGGCGGTGTTTTTGAGCTGCATGAATTCGCCCTCGACGAGATTTGCGATCACAGTAGCTAGTAGCTCTGTAACCTCAGGGTCTCGCAGGCGTGCCAGGGCAACGGAGGCACGACCAAGCAGGAAGTCACCGGCTAAAACGGCCATTTTGTTTCCGAATTGGATATTCGCGGAGTTTGAGGAGCGACGAGTGATGGCATTGTCGATAACATCGTCGTGGAGGAGGGAAGCAGTATGGATCAGCTCGGTGATTTCGGCTAGTCGTCGCTGGGAGGGAAGAATGTTTTCATCGCCAGCGAAATCGTATTGACCTTCTGCTACCGAGGACGAGGATGTGAACCGGTCCAGGTCTGGATTGCTATCGGCAAGAACGGACGGAGATGTAATAGAGTCATTGACAGTCACAGGCGAGCTCGGGTCCGTATCCAACACAGAGCGATTCTGCCGTGGAGTAGTTAACGCCGTTGCTTGGGACATGAGCAGCACCAGCAATGGACGCATATGTTTGCCCTCACTTCGGGTGTAGTACTTTGCCACTTTATCTAGCGTGGGATGACCCGACCCAAGTAATTGGCGAATATTCTTGGTGAGAAATTTGAGTTCTTTCCCCACGATCCTGAGCGGATCGACCGATATGCCAGGAGGAGCTTTGGGCAAGCCCTTGAAGAGCGTCTGGGCTGCAGACACGGCCGCGCCGAAGGGAGAAGCATCTTTCCGTCGAGTGGGATGGTATTTGCGTGTTTGATACTGGATTTGATCTAGGAGCAAGTCATTGCGGAGGCATTGCCAGCATATCGGTGTCGTCTGAGGTGTGACCGGTGATGCGAGTACCAGCTTGTGAGCTGGGACTGTGCGAGCTTTCATGCTCAATTTCAATAGATTAAGGGAGGATAACCGCGTTGTGGAACATATGCACGAAGAGCACGGTGGTATTTGAGTGGAGGTGCAGGCTCACCTGTTTGGAGGAAGCAACTGCAGCTGTGTGAGGCTTGGAGGTCGAGTCCTCAGGAAGTTTTTATCCGGCGATGGAGCACCAATCGGGCCGGAACGGAGCCTCATCACCTTTAGATTATACACTTCCACCAGCTATTCTCTGCACACAGTACGTCTAGTCTGATTATTGCCAATTTACATGTCACCGTAGAACCCTTCTTATCTAGAAAATATTGATGTGAGTTACAAAGGCTCTCCGGAACAGTATGCATGCGCCCACCAAACGAAGAGCGTGAGCTAGAGTACAGGACCAATGCAACTGTCCTCTAGAACAAAAGAAATAATTCAGATATAGGAAACATGAAATACTGGAGCATCTGCCCTCATATAACACCAGAATGACGATGAAATGGCAATAGGAACACAAAGTAGAAAATCTCCCCATCGTCTCCGGACAATAACAAGAACGATGTATGAGGTGAAAGAGGTTCGCATATCACCCGTCGGAGCTCTTAGATAGCATCGAAGTCCCCACCTGCATCCTCATCATCTATGTCTCCTTCCTGAATCTCTTTCGCGAGCTCCCTCTCACGTTCCCTTGCCTCCTGCGCACTCTTCAGTTCGAGGCGATGCTGGTTCATCGGGAATCTCATGGCCTGGAAAGTAAAAGAAAAGCAAAATTAGCCAGTAGTTCGCGGATGCAATAGAGTACCCTAGATGGGGTCTTACCTTGACGCTCTCGTCATGTAGGCCCAAGCACGCCCTAATACGTTCATGGAAGACTTCGCCAGGCTCTCTAGTAGCGTATATATCTCCGACCTCCTTGCTCTTCATGAATCCTCGCTCATGGTCCAGGGTTGCTTCAATTACACCATCCCTGATTGCCTTGGCAACAATGTATTCGGCCGACTCTTCACTATCCAAGCCCAGACGCAGGCAAATATCCCTGAGGGAAATGCGAGAGTAAGAGAGAGACATCATGCGGATACCTGTCTTGATCACGTTTTGTCGTAGGCGTAGGATGAGAGTGTATGTATCATCCTTCCGGAAAGTCGAACTGTATGTATTTACAATGTTCAAGAATCCGTCTAGATCACCAGCACTCACGGCCTGAACGAGCAAGAAGTAAGGATGCAGAGCCCGTTCAAGGGCTGCCTGTCGGAATATCGCACGGTCGGGAATGTCACCCATCAGAAGCTCAACGACTACAAGTAGCTTGTGGGAAGCTTGGTAGAACCCACGCGCACTGTGACTTGAAGGCGATTTCCGGGTAGCGCCGATCAAATGACCATGAGCCTCGGTGTACTGCAACTGGATAGCTCGGATGCGACCCAAGTAATAGAGGTAGCGAGCAATTTGGTTGTTCGACGCAGATGGGGGGAAGTGGTTGTGCGAAATCAGCAAGTCGGCTTGTGAGATATGAGAGGTAGACAGGTAGTTGCGGAGAAGGAGTGTCATCACGGTAGCCTGAGTGTCCACATCCTTTCGTAGGACGGCCGTCCTAAGGGCTGCGAGTAGTGGTTGGCGGATTAAAGTGACCGCTGCAGCGGGAGACGGGGGAAGAGGAGCGATCTGCTCAAAGAAGAGAGAATAATAGAAGTACACACGGGCGGCAAGAGAATCGAGTGTACGGCGGTTAAGCGTCCGAAGTCGTTCAATCAGACCGGTCGAGAACTTGGCGCCCTGCTGGATCTCCTTTCGATCGTAGAGATAAATCTGAACTAAGATAGACAGATAGGTGTCAATCTCGGGCAAAACCTCTTTTGAAGAAAGCTTCGTTTTATCAGTGTCAACTTCCATCTTCGAGCTAGTCTCAACAGCATCGAAAGCATCCGCTTGATTGATCGCACCCAGCAAGAAAGAAGCGGCGTTACTTGATTTTGGGTAAATGTCTACGATGACCTCTGCAAGCACGTCTGACGTGATCTGTTTCCGCATTGAGGATATCGACCTCAAGACACGGAGCGTAAACCTGGGATCGAAATGGGCGACCGCGCGTTCGAGGAGGGTAAAGTTTGTCTTGATATCTAAGTTATACGGCAAAACAGTCTCATTAACGAATTCCCACGGATATAGACCATGGGTAGTGACAACCAACCTTGGATAGCCTTTGTTTTAGGATCAAACTCTGACTCAGGCTCCTCGCCTTCGGCACCTTTCATGGCCACATCGCCTTCCTGGTCCTGGCTTTTGTCGCCGGATACTCTAGAACCCTTGGTGGGAGGCACTACAACAGTCATTTTCTGGTCACCTTTCCGGTCCTTGCTGGCGTTGAATGAGGATGTAGGCCCACCTGCCGTATCCTCTTCCATCTCGACATCTTCAGACCCATTCACGCCATTCTTCGTCGAATCAGCGCCGTTAGTATGCGGCTGGTCTCGCTGTTCTCCCATGCCGGATTCTGAGGCGGTATTCGAAGAGGCAGCCTTCGTGGACTTGGCCTTATTGGTGGCGGCGCGAGCAGGCGCCGGTTTATCCTTATTGGAGCTCGAACTCTGGGAGCCAGAGCGATTATTCTCACCGTTAGCAGACGAAGAGGTATCTGACTTGTTGTTTGATCTCAAAGAGCGCCTCTCAGCTGGCATTTTCTTTCGTTTGTGTATAGCTTCGAGCTCGGGTGAGCAAAACGGGGACCTGGATACCGGAAGCAAAGGAAGGGGTGATTGCAGGCAACAATCCAAGGAGGCCGGAAAAAAAGCCTAGAGAATCACAGGGAGCAACAAATACAGGGAAAACACAAGAGAACCACAAGGGGGATGAAGGATGAGGTCTGACAAAGGGTGAAGAGTGGTAGATGAGGTGGTGATGTGATGTCAAGGCTGGTTGCTGGATGGACAGCAAGAGAACCAGCGCAGGAAGCTTAGTCAGTATCAGCAGAGCAAAGCTTACCACCGGAAACGCCGCTTAGCTGCAATTGGTAGTACTGTAGCAATGTGACCGTGTAGGTAGTGATAGTAAAGTTCGGAGAGGGAAAATATCTTGGTAAAGTAGAAACTGTCACTAACTTTCTGGTCTTCACTGCCTGCGTTCTTCGCACTTCCAACTTTGTTGGCCTTGGCCTTGCTGAACTTAGAAGCCCGAGGCAGCAGCAACTCTCACCTCTTGGCAAAAGACGCGACCGGCGGACGACACGTACGAAACAAGAGACCGTAGAAAAGCGCCCATTTGATTATTGAAGTGAAGATGTCGCTCTTAGAAAACCATCTGGAGCAAATTATGCTCTCATCAAATGCGATTGCAGAGCTACCGTGAGGACTATCCTGCCCATCTGTTAACTCCGACCAGAATGCTAACAAGACAATCAGCTTTCCGCCGCCGCGGATCTTTACAAACGCCCTCCTCGGCACCCATGATATCACAGCTCTAATACGAGATACTGAAGCCCATGAACGAGCTTTATTCCAAAGTGACCCGTCTGTGAAAGCGAGTGGCGCCCAGAGAAGAGCCACAAGGCGAGCGACGCAATTCCAGCCCGAGCTAGAAGCAGAGTCTATGGCAAATCGGATCTACTCAGCTCGAAATAACAGAAATCAGTCGGCTGTGGCTCGGGTCCTTGGCTCAGATATGATGGAAGAGATCAAACGTTCTGCCAGAACCTCAGGGAATGGCCCTCGCAGCGAAGTTAATATCGACGTCCTGCTTAAAGGCGCTGAGATACTCTGTAATGTCTAGTGAGTCGAACTTCCTACGCGCCTTATTTCCACTACTTTTCCTGACTACCAGGGAAGCCCCGTTGCCGGCGCCCAGGATAAGATTGCGAGTGTCCGTTACCGCAACCAGCTTATTTCAGTATCAATCGCGGAGCTGGAGGAGCGAGTAGCCAGGAATACCGCAGAACTGGAGAGCATGAGCCGCTCGTATGATGAAGACTACGATGATTTCGATAACGCAGGCTCCCAAAACCCTGAAGTGACGGATATCACTGATGCCGACCTTGACCGGGAAATGGAAGAGATACGGGAACTGGAGAGGAAAAAGCGGACTCTCGAGGACCGTGTTAATGGTATGGAGCGCGATTTGGGCGGCCTACTGGGATGAATTGATAAATACTCCGAGCTGAACCGATCCGCGTTGATATCTGGTAACGGGCATTTACAAGCCATATGCTACTCCTGACATGCTCCTCAATTCGTTCAAGAAGAGCTCCTAAACTCCAACAAGCACAGTCTTTGCTCGTGTCGGACGGAGCAAACCCCATGGGCGAATAAAAAATCATCCCAACCATACGCCATGAGCTTCGTGGAAATGACGGTTGGAATTACTTGCGAAGCTGCTAAAGGTTGATGGAAATACCTTACTCTTTGCCGCCTTCGAAGCTACCCATGATTTGGTACTGCGGGCCTTCGGGGGCTACCACAAGACGGATCGTTATACTTATCATGCTCTTTATGAGGTGTTATTAGATAGTCGTGCTTGGTTTGGTCATATGTCGCATCCTCAGGACTGACGAGAGTATCCTGAGTTAGTACTATGTCCTGTGTATATAGATGGTCTGGGTGAAGCCGCCCAGTGGTAGTTCTAGTTACAGTAACCCAGTGTACTCTTGAGGAACATTTGTCCTTCAACCGTTATGCAGCCTAGGGGAGTCATTAGATATGCACTAACCGTGAGTGAAATAAAAAATGAGTTTTGTTCTAACTTCTAAATAATCAAGGCACAATAAGCTGTGGAACTGTACCTACGGTAGTGCCAAGCCTGAGGCTCTAGCTTGAGAACTGACCGCCATCCCTCCCGTTACCTTTGAGTCAAAGTGTTTTGATCATCCCAGCCTCTATCGCTGGAGTCTACTAACTTTGGAGCTGGCATCCTCTTTCATTTGATCTAGGTAATCGACACTTCCTTTCCCCAACCCTCTTAGACCCTACACCCCCGAAACCCAAACGGCCGAGCCTATCTCTCCTTTCTAGTATCGACGTTGCATTCGACCATTCAGTTCACTTTATCCTTCACCCGAGACCCTTTAATTCACTCATCGGATCAACACCACGACGCCTTGCTACAATGGAGGGTACCCAGGCCCCAGGCCCTCAGCAGATGGTGCCCCAGCACTCGAACCTCATTCGGACGGATCAGGTGCAAAAACTACCCCATCTCAACGACCAGCAGAAAGTTCAGCACACCCAGTTAGTGCGTAACTTCTGGGAAATTCTCAATACTCGCGATCCACAATCCACTGAATACCAGCAAGCACACTCGAGGCTATCGCAGCTTTCACAGTCTCTGATGAAAGGCATGCGGATGTACCAGCAGAATCGACAGTTACAGCATCAGCAAATGCAGGCTGCCTCCGCTGCAGCTCCGGGCCAGCCGGTCCAACGATCACAGTCCGTCAATCCGCAGAATTTTGCTCAGCTCTTCCCCCAGATTCAGCAGAAGGTCAACTCATTGCAGCTCTTCCTCCCGCCCAATATTTCAAGTGAACAAGCAGGGACGTGGCTTCCCGAAGCCAAACTTCGGTACGGTATCGCCCTTCAGAAGCAGGAAATTGGAAGAGCACGCTTGAGTGAGCTACGCCAACAGATCAACCAGCGCCAAACTGCAGGAAACCTGACGCAGGAGGAGATGCAAGAATTTAAGAACCGTCAGATTCAGGCAGATAAACTTTTCCGCGAAGGCAGCGAGTTCTTGACGAAGTTCAAGGAACAACAGGACGTGTTCAAAGCGCAGCAGCAGAGGGCAGGCACCCAGCCCTCAGGCCAACCTCATCCACAGCAGGGTGGTGCGAGGCCGGCAGCAGCGGCTCCTACCGCTTCGGCTGGCCCAACAACTGCTCCTACGGCGGTTCACTCCGGGCAAGCACCGACTCCAGCAGCCCATACTATTAATTCTGCTGTGAGCGCAGCGCGAAGCCAGGCTGCGCAGGCAGCAATGTCTCCAACTGGCTCTCAACCGGGTCAGGCACCGGCTAATCAGGGTACCGCCCCTGCACCTGCCGTTGCTGCTAGCACGCCACAACAGCAGCCTCCGCAACAACAATCGCAGGCGCAACAGAATGCTCCAGGCTTCAATCAAGTATCGACGTCGGATGGCTCTACGCCAACAACTTCTTCCGCACAGGGTGCTAACGTACAAGGACCACCACGGCCTTTGTCTCAACAAGCCGCCATGGCGCAAGCTGCACAAAGCTATTCTAATAACACTAATGCGAATGGCGCAAACAATGCGAACGCTGCCCAGCAGCAGAATATGAATCAAGCCGCTATCAATAGCCACGCTCACCCCCAAGGCTATATCCAAAACCGATCAACCGAGAATTCGGCGCGGAACGTCAATATGGTAATTCCAAAAAATCTTAATGTTCCCCCTCCAAAGCCAGTCCCTATGGCTCCAGATCGGCCCACTTTATCTAGCGGCCCCAGCCACGGCGCTATGGGCATGATGGGCCAGCCCGCAATACAGAAACACCCTGGCTATGTTCTTGAAGGCGAAGGCCAGCGAGTTCTTAGCAAAAAGATGCTCGACGTCTTAGTTCGTCAAGTAACCGGCGGAGGCGAAGGTGAAGGGCTGACTCCAGATGCTGAGGAGGTAAGATATGCTATCCCTGATTCTACTTTTTTTTCTTTTCACATGGAGGCGCCTCTTCCATGTTAAGCGCATTGACTAAATTGAACGGCAACTCTAGTTTATGCTTCAAATGGCCGACGACTTTGTTGATGATGTGATTACCGCTGCCTGCCGTCTCGCTAAGCTCCGCCATTCATCTAGCCTTGAAATCCGAGATATACAGCTCGTTCTGGAACGAAACTACAACATGCGCATCTCAGGATTCTCCACCGATGACCTCCGCACTGTCAAAAAGCCACAGCCCACGCAAGGCTGGACACAGAAGATGTCGGCCATTCAAGCTGCCAAGGTGACTCAGGGCAAGGCAGAATAAGCTCTGCAATATTTCCACTTTTCCCTCTGTCTTCCTAGGTCATTTTTCCCGGTCTTGATGGAATGCGTTACCCCAAGAAATTTGCCCCCTCCATGCATTATCCAGTTCTGAAGGCTAGGTTTTAATACTTATTCCCGACATGTGGAAGTCGAAATTCCCCTGTTGCTCTCGTTGGGTGTTTCTTCGAGCTTCCCCAAAACCCTGGATTTCTTACCGGCGTATTGAACTCTGCATGTTCCTTGGCGTTTTATTGGGTGGTTTGTTTTCTCTCTCCTTTAGGTTGTTTCATGATGTAGCTCGAATTATGGTATACCCACATTATTGGCTTGGTCGAAGGAATTCAGCTGTAGGTCTGAGATGGAGTGCGAAAGTTTGTTGTCGATATCAGGATAGTAACCTTCCGTAATGCAAGCATGACTAGGAATAAGGAAAAATTGATGGTTCACCAACCGCTCTTGAAGCACTGAGGTTAGCATCGCATGGGTAGGCATTATTTATCCACTGCTCTACTTGTTATTGGAACCCTTTTAGGCTACCATAAATGATATAAAAAAAAAGTCCTCCAATAAGGAATATAATCGCCTGAATCATGGTGGTGGTTGTATGAATATTTCGGATTTAGCAAATGCGCAAGTGGCTGGTTTTTCTTGGGCCTCTTCTTGACTTGTGGTACTTGCTGAGCAATAGGCCTCTTGTGATAGTGATAGAGTTTATAACTAACCTTCAGAATATTGTAGTACTGCTGCTTAGTGGCAGCAACCCTCTCTAGCAGGGCTGGTCTGCGTTCGCTCCTGTAAGAGATCCACCTTCTTATGCACATTTCCCTGGAATAAGCTAGACTTCTACAGCGTTTTCAATCCAGCCTTGCCGGGGCTCCAAGATTGTGCTAATACTTAGTGGTTGGTAAGTGGTGATGCATATCTCCAGACCTTAAAATCCAGATACACTGATATGGTAGTCCAATTATACAACTCTCCTACCCCCACGCTGAAGCAACTTTGAAAGTCGGAACAGTTAGAGATTGTTCAAGCAACTGATGTTTTGGTAGGAGCAGGGCTCACCCACAAGTTCTCCCTAACTACCCGCATGATCTGCCTTAGTCAAATTCTACCACCCCCAATTGAAGCACAAGGTAACATGGCCTTCAGGCTCGCTCATGGTCTTTCCTGTATCAGCGCTCACCGCGATGAACCTCCGGCAAAGGGAGGGGGGCAAATGTCAAATGTCTTTTTGGGGAAGCCAGAAAACTCTCATATTACTCATGCTGTGACCTCTGTCGTTGACGATTTTGGGCTTCAAGCCTTCAACACCTCTGCGCATCTTGTCGCGCTGCTTCGAGACTGGACTCAAGTCCTGACTCGTTTCTGCTCCATGAGTCCATTCTTCATTGGCCTGTGTGATCCAAGTGGCGTGTGACGACGCGTAGCTCGACAACTCATCTCGCTATATTCTCCGCGTCGCTGACTTGACACACTGACGGACGAAGCCGGCAAACTGCCACCATGAAAGACGATCCCTGGTGCCGCCCTGAAGATGACCGCCCCTAAGGCTGAACTAATTGTTCGGCGACGCCTCCAACCACCTGAAAGCCTGGTTATATTTCGACTGTCTCCTTGTTGAAAATGGGGTTTATACAAATACCAACTTTACGGTGAACCTAACTCCCACAGCCCCTGGAAAGTAGGTATGTACTCCGGTCAGCGACTGCGCATTCTCCGGATTGGTACAACCGCCACTGGTGTTTTTGTTGTTCTATTCTTATTTACTGCTTTGCTCCCTGACGCTCATCGTGAACAGCAGTGTCTCTATGAGCCTCAAACCGACTCGCGACCTGAGCAACCTTTTATACATAAACAACCCAAGCCATGGTTGGAAAGTGTCTCGGAGATCGCCTTCGATCTATCTTTCGAGTACGCAGAGATCAGAGAACCCCCGCAATTCTGTGCCGACCAGTTTGGCACGTTATACTTAAAGAAGCTTCGCGATTCCGCGACTGTGTACTCCGTACTGCGCTCCAGAGTCCGCAGGTGGACTGACCTGCTTCCACAGCAAAACCTCATCACGTCGCGTCGACTCATTCTGCGTCGCTCGCGGTGCCCTGTTCAAACAAGATGAGAGCATCTTTTCCTTGGCGGGCAATCTGCGAGATCTTGACGGGCTAGGTGTACCCAAGTACAAGGAATTCACCAACTACTGGTATGACACGGGGCCAAGTCGCATCCTCGATAAAGCCGTCAGGCTTGACAGAAACACCACCGCTACCCCGCTCCACAAACGCATCCCGAATTACACCATCCTCCTCAAGCGCGAAGGTGCCGATAATATCTGGCACACGCTGCTGAAAATGTCCTCCATGACCTTATCACTAGACGTCCTCCGGATCACCCAACACCCGGACGCAATTACCCCATTTTTCACGAATTATGACATCAAGAAACACCTTCAAACCCAGGCGATTGGCATGAGACTGATATATTCATTGAAAAGGATAAATTTATAGATATAGTGAATGTGGCCATAAAGTCTATGTATAATAGGGGCTCTCGGGATTATGATATACTGTGATGGTTTGTGTGGTACAAAATTTTGTTATGAGGCGTTGTTGTCATGGCAAGTTTCTTAAACAAGTTCAGGCATCATACCTACTCTATTTTCCAAAGGTAAGTTATCGGATCGACATTATTTAGTACATTCTACATACTGTAGTGCTCCGTAGTTATCATGCATATGATAAATATAAACCTTGTAGCGATCCGTTTTGTAACATACATCTGACATCTTGATGTTCAAACCGTTTCTAATAATATGCAGCATATCATGATGTTAGTATCGGTTGTTGAATTGTACTAGTCCGATTCAGGAACTAGCTCTTGATTTGTAATAATAGCGGGAAACGTCGATTTCTTGAAGCCAGAGTTTTCTACAAAATATACACAAGTCTGAAGACGATATTTTCTATC